>VRLP01005597.1:0-35427 GCA_009660295.1 Lophius piscatorius | reverse complement strand
GTGTGTGTGTGTGTGTGTGTGTGAGTGTGTTTGTGTGTATGTGTGTGTGTGTGTATGTCAGTGTGTGCGTGTATATGTGTGTGTGGGGGTATGTGTGTGTGTGTGTGTGGGTGTATGTGTGTGTGTGTGTATAAGTGTGTATGTGTGTGTGTATGTACGTGTATTTGTGTGTGTGTGTGTGGGTGTATGTGTGTGTGTGTATAAGTGTGTATGTGTGTGTGTATTTGTGTGTGTGTGTGTATGTATGTGTGTGTTTGTGTGTGTGTGTGTTGGGGGTGCGTTTGTGTGTGTGTGTGTGTGTGTGTGTGTGTGTGTGTGTGAGTGTGTTTGTGTGTATGTGTGTGTGTGTGTATGTCAGTGTGTGCGTGTATATGTGTGTGTGGGGGTATGTGTGTGTGTGGGTGTATGTGTGTGTGTGTGTATAAGTGTGTATGTGTGTGTGTATGTATGTGTATTTGTGTGTGTGTGTGTGGGTGTATGTGTGTGTGTGTGTATAAGTGTGTATGTGTGTGTGTGTGGGTGTATGTGTGTGTGTGTGTATAAGTGTGTATGTGTGTGTGTATGTACGTGTATTTGTGTGTGTGTGTGTATGTATGTGTCTGTGTGTGTGTGTGTATCTGTAAGACAGATTTTATAAAACATTTATAAATTGTTTAAAAATCAGTTTATAAATGAGTTCATAAACACTTATTAAGCGTTTATAAACAGATAAATGCGTTTACTATTTGGGCGATTATCAGGTCTCTGATACCCTTTATATTAAATGAGTTATAACAAATTATTAACGATTTATAAAGTGCTTACAACTCAATTGGTGCCGTCCGTACAATGTCCTTTATAAATCCTTAATGAGGGGAGTGTCATTGTAAAGACAATTAAAAACAAATACACCAGTGTCATCGGCATAACATCGGTGAAAAGAGCCTTTATATGTTTACACTCCCAGACTTTAGAAGGTGTGTTTTCCTTTAAGACGCCAGACGATCTGCTCAGTTTGGTATTAACAGCCTAAAAAACTCAATTTGCTCCAAAGAAAGAAAGAAAGAAGTTTTTAAAAATCACTTTCTGGTGATAGTTTGCCATTTCTTTTAAAACTCCATCCGTCCATCTTTGTTGAGATGTTTTTTTCCCGGGGTGACCTCACTGTTGCCTGTAAACTGGACGTGTTTGTCAGGACCCCAGTGTTCTGTTTATCTTGAGCGGACATCTCTGCCCCGTTTCAAACGGACTCTGAGAGTGAAGTCGAAGCTCTTCAGAGTCGCGGCGGCGGCGTCGTAAAACGGACTTGTATCCAGGTTTGATGGCGGTGTGGGAACTCTCAGTGTTTACTCATGTCACCTCTTTTCAGTTTGGCGCTAGTGCTTAACTCAACATATATATTTTTCACGTGTCCGAACACACACATATATATGTGTGTGTAAAAACAAAAAAAAAACATGCAGGAAAAAAAACTATATATGTATGTATGGAAACGTGAGAAAAATAAACAAATAAATACATATATATATTATTTTTATTTTCTCTATTTATTGTTTTTGTATTGTTTTTTTCTTATATCTTTTCGGTTATTTGATGATTCATGTTTGTTGTATATATTCTGTGTTTTCGTCTGTTTGATGGTTTGTGAGCAGGATTACGGACAAACCAAAGGACCGATTTGCTTGAAATTAAATTAAATTATACATTTTGCCCTATCAAACATGTGATGACATTTTAGTGACGTTACATGCTTTGCGTCATTTAAAATGAAATAAAAACAATAAGCTGTTTGGAATAGTGATGTCCCAAAGTGGCTATCGCTGCCTTTGATCCTTTCATTCCTTTGATCTTTCTTTGGAGTCGAGCTTTGGGGCTCAGAATCAACAGTTCCCTTGATTTCTCAGATGTTCATTCGGGGGTCGCAGCTTGAGGTTCAGTGGGCTGAACAAAGACGTTGAAGTGAAAGACACAGGAGACGAGCGGCTACACATTATCTGAGAGATACTCAGAGAGTTTGTTGGAGTTGTCGGTAGATTTAGAGGCCGGCAGTAACTCAGACATTAACGGAGGAATCTACACACACTTTCCATAAACCTCCGATCAACGTTGAATGTTGACGCTGGTTTTCGTTCTCTGAGAGCTTTTTGTATTTTCTTCGTGTTTTCTTTTTTTTCTCTCTCGTGTTTCTTCTATCTTTTCGGCAAATCGATGATTTATGCTCTTATTTATATTTTGTAATCCATGTTGAAAACGCTTTGAACAGCTTTATTCATCTGTATTTGTAATTGCAAAAACAAATAAAAAACAAATAAATATACAACGGGCCCTGCGTATGTAAAGGTCCAATCGTGTATAGTGAACATTTCAATAAAGTTTTTATTTTTGAAAGTGTTTACTAATGGAGACGATGAGCTATTTTAGCAGCGGTCGGGGAGGATTGGGGGAAATGAAAAAGTCATGGCGCGACCATATGAGTAAAAATAAAAAGCAGCTTGAAGAGGCTGATGTGAGGGGACAGAGATGAGACAGAAGACGGAGACAGACAAATCCTCCTGGTCCGACTCTGGACGTCAAATACGTATTCCTACCGGCCTTAAACGCGTCTGCGTTCCTGCGTATATACATCGACTGTCTCTGCACGTCCACGTGTCACTCGTGTTCTCCAGCGAGAAGTGTTTCTGTACGAGACAGAGATGGATGGTGTGTGATCTCGCCGTGCAGGGGGAATCCAGTGCTCTGGCGGCGCTGCTCCGGGGTCTCCCAGTATAAACAGAGACGTGGGAACGACCAAGCCTGTTTATATCAGCTCCATTTTTACTGGGACCAGTCAACCAGGAATCAAGGGCCCGGCCGACACACCGGTCCCGCTCGTATCCACCGATACGTGTGTCCAACATTTCTAGATCCAGAAGTTTTTCTTGATACAAGAGAAACTCTTGAATTCGTTCAAATAAAAAATTGCAATGGATTGAAAAGTAAGTTCACCCAAATTCCCTTTATTCTTTTCTAGACTGAAATACTTTAACTTTTTAAGTTATTTCTTTGCATATTTGATTTACTCATTCATTAGCCGAGACAGTCTGGAGTTAATATGAAATGACAAATAATCGGGTCAAACTTACTCTTTTATTTTCAAGCAGTAAAAAAAAAAAAAAAAAAATTCAAAATGATTTCATGTAATTTTATTTTATTTTATGGAAAACAGTCAATTTTATACATTTGACGTTTATTAGACTTTTTTTTTTTTTTAGTTCTATCAAGTATCATAACTCTGAAGTAAGCCCTCACATGCTTTAATACAGTAAAAGTTAATCCTACTTATCAAGTAGGACTTTCTCACTCGTCATCATCGTTACAACTGCATCCTCTGCGGCCCCTTTGACCCGTGGTGTTCCCCAGGGCTCCGCCCTCGGCCCCTTACTATTTAGCATAAACATGCCGTCGCTGGATCACATTATAAAACAGGTTCAGTCACATTCTTCAATAAGAAATAGTGACTCAAAATGAGCTCAAGCGAAGAGTTGAGCAGGACATGAGAGGGTTAATATCATCTATTTAATCTACGTTAGATGGAATTAACATTATTCAGAGAAGTATTTGCCTCGTATGTAAATATATGACTTCTGCAAACTTGTTCGGGTTAAATATTCCACGGTTAATTTAAAGTTTTTTTGTTGTTTTTTTTTTTTTTTACGGATGGATGAAACTTTTGAACCCCAGACTTTCCGTCTCTGAACACACTTAAAGGTTTACTTGTCTAGAATATGAGACAATGAAATGGTTTTGGGTCCAATAAGCAGAATCTCCCGCCTCGGCTCTGGAGCTGAGGCTGAGCTCGGACGCACACAATCACTCCCAGCATTCACTGGGCCAAATTGACTGACCTAACATTAACACACCTGCACAAATGTTATGAAACGCTCCTCTGAGCCATGTTTAGACTACTTTTGGAAACGATGACACCGTCATGAGCATAATCTTCTGCTGCTTCCCTCTGTTCTTCTCTCCTCAGAGAGGGAGCAGGGAAATAATGCCCAGGAAGCTGCCTGAGGACGAATCTGACGTACACGTGTGCATTTATTTATTAGTGGCCGAAAGACAGTTGGAAACTTGTTCACCCCAAAACTTATTATCACTATTATTATTATTATTATTATTATTATTATTATTTTATTTTAATTTATTTTATTTTATTTTATTTTATTTTATTTTATTTTATTTTATTTTATTTATTTATATTATTATTTTATTATCATTACTTTTATTATTTTGTTATCAATATATTATTATTATTATTATTATTATTATTATTTATTATTATTATTGTTGTTATCATTATATTATTATTATTATTATTTTATTTTATTAATATTATTATTTATTATTAATATTTTTATTATTATTTATTATTATTTATTATTCATATTGTTATTATTATTATTATTAGAATAATTTTTATTTTATTTACTGATATTATTTAATTAATATTATTATTATTATTATTATTATTATTATTATTATTATTTTATTTATTGATCATATTTTTTATTATTATTTTTATTAATATTGTTATTATTATTATTATAGTTATTATTATTACTAGTAGAAACATTAGTAGAAATAGTAGTAGTAGAAGTAGTAGTAGTAGGTAGTTTTTAGTAGTAGAACTTATTATGAAACTTATTATTGTATAGTATAATAATAATAATAATAATAATAATAATAATAATAATATAATAATAATAGTTTTCATTTTGACGTTAATACATAAAACAAGTGAATTCTGTACATTTGTCTTTGATTATTTAACATTTTGTTGACACTCCACGAAAATCAATAATGAAGAAATCAGGAAAAACTCCGCTCTCACCCTCAGAGGAGGAATCCATGATGGACATGATCACATGATCCACATGATGAAGTACATAATATTTCTTCAACCACCTCTCTAATGTCCGGAGTAAGTCTTCATCACTCGGTTTGTTTGTTAGAAGAATACACGGACGCGTATCAACGGCGTTCTGGTCATCAAACTGGAAATGTGATGGAACTGAGCCGTCGCGGTGAGAGGAAGACCACTGATGAAGCAGCGTTAA
The DNA here is from genome assembly GCA_009660295.1 of Lophius piscatorius. Taxonomy (NCBI): domain Eukaryota; kingdom Metazoa; phylum Chordata; class Actinopteri; order Lophiiformes; family Lophiidae; genus Lophius; species Lophius piscatorius. The sequence goes on along the minus strand of VRLP01005597.1, from coordinate 30,352 downwards.
CGACTTTCAGACAGCTTCTCCAAACAGCTGTGTTCCTGACTCAAAAAAAAAAAGCTTGTAATGCTTGCCTCATTATTTACCCGGGATACAAATATTGTTTGTAATCTGGTCTTTTTATTTGCCTTTCTTCGTCTTTCACACGTGAAACTAAATCCTGTCCCGTCTTTATATTCGATATTTGACTTATTTCTCTTCCTTCCATAACACTGTCCTCATTTTAACACGTAGAGAGATATTCAACATAATTAATCCTGATGACTTAATGTAGTAAATGTGTCGTAAACACTTTATAAATCATGAATAAGATTTTATAACTCATTAGATATAAAGGTTATCACAGACCAGATGCTTGCCAAATAGTGAGCGCACTTATCTGTACTGCTGCCTTGATATTGCCAAATAGTGAGCCACATTGATCATTTTGAGTTTTGTTATAAACCGTTTATGAACATTGACTCATGACTTACAAAGTGTTTACAACCTCATTTATAAATTATTTATAAATGAAGTCTAATTGTGAAGTGGTACCGAAAATTGTATATATATATATAGTATATGGTTTATTTATTTAGTATATGGTTTATATAGTCTATAGATTAGTTCTGGTCTTCTGGGGCTATAAGGTAGGGTATAATGACATTTTTAGAACCTTTATTATTTATTAAATATGAAACAGGTATAAATTTGTCAAATGCCATTTTAGTTTCCGAAAATATATTAGTGTCAGCGACAAAAAAATCTGGGTTTTTTTTGGCTCCTTGTTGACCATCGTTAAATAATCTATTGTTTTAAAATCCAGAACCAGGGTCCACTAGACATGTTGTCAGCTGGTCAGACAGACGGATCGGTGTTTGGGAAGGGAAGGAGCTGCTGTAAGCCTTGTGAAGTGGATTCTTCCTCTCGCACTAGAAAACAAGCTGCTCCAAAAACAAACTGCTGTAAGAGTTTAGAAGAGTTTGTCTACGCAGCATCTAACCTCCACAGAGGGAAACCACACCTGTGGTAGCTGCCCCGCGAAGGGTCAGGAGGTGTGTGTGTGTGTGTGTGTGTGTGTGTGTGTGTGTGTGTGTGTGAGTGTGTGCGTGTGTGTGTGTGTGTGAGTGTGTGTGTGTATGGGTGTGTTTGTGGGTTAATATGTGTTTGTGAGTGTGTGTTTGTGTATGTGTGTGTAGCTGCATGTGTGTGTGTGTTTGTGTATGAGTGTATGTGTGTGGGTATAAGTGTGTTTGTGTGTGTGTGTGTGTGTGTGTGTGTGTGTGTGTGTGTGTGTGTTTGTGTGTGTTGGGAGTGCGTTTGTGTGCGTGTGTGTGTGTGTGAGTGTGTGTTTTTGTGTATGTGTGTGTATCTGCATGTGTGTGTGTGTGTGTGTGTTGGGGGTGCGTTTGTGTGTGTATGTGTGTGTGTGTGTGTGAGTGTGTTTGTGTGTATGTGTGTGTATCTGCATGTGTGTGTGGGGGGGTTGTTTGTGGGTATATATATGTGTGTGTGTGTGTTTGTGTGTGTGTGTGTTTGTGTGTGTGTGTGTTGGGGGTGCGTTTGTGTGTGTGTGTGTGTGTGTGTGTGAGTGTGTTTGTGTGTATGTGTGTGTATCTGCATGTGTGTGTATCTGCATGTGTGTGTGGGGGGGTTGTTTGTGGGTGTATATATGTGTGTGTGTAGAGTTGGGGTGGACGGGTGGGGGGGTGAGCGGTGTTGACATAGAAGGATGTTTTGGGGTGGCGTTTGGGGAGCGAGCTGGGGTGAGGGTGCAGAATGACGATAGGAAGGAGGTTGTGCGATAAGAGAGGTTTCTGCTTCAACAGCTGAGAGTTTGGGAGTTTTGCGTCGTTGCTGTGTTGTTCCATGTTTGCAGACACGAACGTGTTTTTTCTAATTGATCTGCTTTTACTCATACTTGTGTCTGCGATAAAACAAAGCAAGAAAGATCTCCCACTCATATCCAAGCAGAGTACACACAAACCAATGCCCACGCACACGTACACACACACACACACACACACACACACACTGATATCTAAATTAATGGTCTCCTTGGGGAGTCATCCAAAGGCCACGGGCGTTTGGGAGAAAAGATTCTTGGAAAAAGGCTTCATCGTCAGAACATTTGCTCATTAGTAACCCCATCTTAGCCATGCAGGGAGAGAGAAAGAAGAACGCCGAAAAATACGCAGAGGAGGTCATATACTTCTGGTGTTTGCTGTGGCGTTTACTTTATAGTCTCTGCTGACCACAAGTAAAAGCAGGGGAAGGAGCGGAATCAGTCTTTGGTGTGAGGAGCATGGACACATGGAACGGCACATGAACAGTTCACACAAAGTCCAAAAAAAAAGGACTTTTAAAGTAAAAAAACCCCAAAAAACCAGAAAGAAGGAGTAAAAAAAAACCCAAAAAACAAGAAAGAATGATTAAAAGAAAACCCAAAAAAACACAGAAAGTAGGAGTAAAAACCCCCCCCCAAAAAAACAGAAAAAAGGAGGAAAAAAAACCCAAAAATCCAGGAAGAAGGAGGAAAAACACCCCAAAAAAACCAGGAAGGAGTAAAGAAAACCCAAAAAAATCCAGAAAGAAGGAGTAAAAAAAACAGTCGGACTCCCTTTGTCTCCTTCAGGCTCACTCTGTGCAGGAAGTCATTAAAGAGTAAGCCAATAAAGCCGTGTCAGATATATTGTATCCCTATCCTCCAAAGAGATATAAAATATAGGCCTCCCAGTCTCATCAGACACTGGGATCAGATTTTTACAGGCCCACCATGTCCTCCTTCGGAGTTCAGAGAGTTTACCCGAATTATCAAGTGTCGTGTCGTTGGTCTTCAGCGTAATCGTTTCCGCTTTCCTTCGACGTGACTCGCAAGGAAAAGGTCACGCCGGGTTATAGGTTTGAAACATGGGAACGTTCGTCATGACAAGTTAGCCGCTTCAGTTCCGGGTCTCCGCAATTTGGTTTTTTTGGACCCAAGCAAAGCAGTTCATTTTATTTTTGGACCTTGTTTTCTTTCCCCTCTCCTGTTATGAAACCTCGACACATGAATCAGACGCTGGAGGGAAGTAAACATCAGAAATTCACTAAGTGCTGGATTGTTTTCCCACAGTTAGCGGAACGTGTGCTACGCCTGGATCGTCCTGAGGCGGGTTTGTTTTACTGCTGCAGCGAAGGAGGCATATATCATCATCATCATCATCAATAATAATAATTTATCCTTTATTAATCCCAATCAGTCATACACAGGAAAGCATAGTGAAATGATTCCTCTGCATTTGACCCATGACCCCCTGAGGCAGCGGTGGGCCGCTCCCTTGAAGCGGTAGCATATTGGGTTCAGGGTTTTGCTCGAGGACCCTAGAGGCAGATCATTATTTTTCGTCCGTTATATCGTGATAACGAGATAATGGACTCGTTATCAGGAGAACACACCGCCCAATTTTTCCGGATAACAAGTTTTTTTTTTTATGTTAATGAAAAATCCACTAGTTTTTTTCTGAATGTTCGTCATGGATCAGGAGAAGACCCGCCCCTTCCTGTAAGCAGACTACGCACCTGGATCCGGATTCAGGAGGGGGCCCCATCAGTCATGGGCAATGTGTGCAGATCACATAGCGTTGATGAAATTTGGGTTTACACAACCTGGCACCCAAGACACTTAACGAGCCACTGGTCTGCTCTGTTAGAGAGAGAGAGAGAGCGAGAGAGAGAGAGAGCGCAAAGTAGAGCGGGAGAGAGGGCGCACGAGAGAGAGAGTTGGAGAGAGATGCAGAGCTTCGTAGAATTGGCTATGTTGAAATAGTTATATAGTTATCACAGCACTAGATAGAGAGAGGAGGAGGGTCTCTGCCTCAACTTGTTCTGGACATTCAATCATTCATTGATTTTCTGTAACCGCTCTTACTGGACATCTATGAAGCGGATTTTTACCGAGACGGTAAAGTACACAACAGAAATTAACATCCTGGTACCTCCCTGTCCGACCTCAAAGTCAATTTATATTCATAGATTAAAGAGAAAGAAGAAGAGTCGTCATAACCCTCTTTTTTTTTTTTAGCCAATGGCATAGCTTATAAATGTCCAGAATAAATGTTCTTACACAAGAACTCTACGCCGAAACGTTAGCGTGTCGACATGACGAGGCCTAAAAACAATAAGTTTAACTGAGATTACTCAACACACACTGGAATAGTTGTTTGTGTTCCCTTTTGGATAATCAATCAATGATAAATGTTGTTTCTTTGTTCTTTCTTTCTCTGCATTGTTATTTCCTGTCAGATACAGTTTTAAGATTTGTGGTATAAGTATTTTACTTATATCTTATAAAAACAAAGAGAGAGAGGAGAAACAGAAAAACCGCCTCAGATAAGAAAGTCCATTCACCTCCAGAGTAAACAACGGGCCTGATAGATGGATGGATGGATGGATGGATAGATGGATGGATGGATGGATGGGGAGAGAGAGGGAGAGAGAGAGAGAGGGGGTGGATGGAGAGAGAGAGGGTGGGGGATGGATGCAGAAAGAAAGAGAGAGGAGAGGTACAGAGAGAGGGAGCGAGAGAGACGGACAGAGAGAGAGGAGGGATGGATGGATGGATGGATGGATGGATGGATGGATGGATGGATAGCTAGATAGATAGATAGATAGATAGATAGACAGATAGATAGATAGATAGATGGATAGATAGACAGACAGATAGATAGATAGATGGATGGATGGATGATGGATGGATGGATGGATGGATGGATGGATAGGAAGCGGAGTAATAAAACATGATAGAGGGAGAGAGCGAAGGAGGGAGAGGAGATGAGGTTAATCCAAACAGACATGTGCCAGGTTATTTTTACGACAGTCCCATCAGCCATTATCTGCCTGCTCTGTTATGGTTAGGGATAAATACAGACCGGGGCAATACATAGGAGGGGTCGAGTGTGTGTGTGTGCGCGTGTGTGTGTGTGTGTGTGCATGTGTGTGTGTGTGTGTGTGCGTGAATGCTTTTGAGTCTGAGTAGTAAATTGTATTATTGTGTGTACATGTATGCGGTCTGTCTCTCTTTGGTCCTGGCCGTCCTCCACCTCAGCGGCGAGGGAAGATAGCCTCAATAGTTTATTCCATTTCATCAGACGCTCTTCGGCCCGTTTCTGTCCTGACGGACACAGAGCAGAACTCGCCTTTTTATCTGGTTCCTCCATAAAATTCTTACGGCCAGTCTCCTCATGAGACTCTCTGTCTCGGAGTTTAAATAAATGTCTGTGTACTGACTGAGCTGGAGAGAGAGGAGCGAGGAAATGTGTGTGTGTGCGTGCGTGTGTGTGTGTGAGTGTGTTTGTGTGATAAGTGAACTAGAGGGGAATGGTCAGTGGGAACCTGAACATAGTTACATGATATCATGATGTCTGGCATCAGAGTCTAACTGTAAGCTCTCCAAACACCTGTGTTTAAGGCGCGGAGTGAAGATTAACGATGGGTTTAAACTTAGACGTTACGGAGAAACTGTGTGTGTCTGTGTGTGTGTGTGTGTGTGTGTGTGTGTGTGTGTGTGTGTAGTCATGTGTTTGATAGATGTTGCATTTCAAAGCCCTTAGGACAATTCTTTATCAACCGATGCTTATTTAAACACGTATTTCAGCGTCACCTTTGTGACCATAGAACCTACTACTACTGCCTCAGGGAACGCCATGTGTGTGCATGTGTGTGTGTGTGTGTGTGTGTGCACTTCCACCCCATCTGGCCGTGTGCATGTGCGGTACGACAGGAACCGAGAGGAGCAGAGGTGACGGTGAGTTTGGTGCAGGAGAGAAATGATCTGCAAGGTTTATTATCTTTAATTAGCGTCTGGGTGTGTGTGTGTGTATGTGTATGTGTGTGTGTATGTGTGTGTGTATGTGTATTTGTGTGTGTGTGTGTGTGTGTGTGGGGGGGGTAGATAAGGAACGCCATACAGCCGCGAGATCTTTACGCTCCGTTGTGTTTTTTCTTCTTCCAGCCCGAGGAGAAAAGGCCCGTAAAAAGCGGTGAAAATAGAGTTCTGAAGAAGCCGTAAGTTATCCCTCTAGTTGGACTTTACCGTCAATGGGTAAACTGGATCTTTGAATGAAGGGGAACCAGAGAAAGAATGAAACCTACAGAATGTGCGAGCGCCGTCATGACTTTGCCACAGCTGATGAGACGGGTTGTAGTCGGTTGTAGCCCCCCCTGCAACCGAACACGAAAGCTGCTCATGACTCCTCTTCGTCTCCTGAAGCGGATTTAAAGAGAATGATTTCATTCTCTTTAAATCTGTTCTGGTATGAAATATAACTACAAACTTATACTAACGTGAAGAAACTCAAAAAATCAATAAAATGTTTGCACAAATCAAGAGCTCATTTTCCACAAGGCGTTTCGACAATGACTCCTGAAGAAGATTTGATAAAGAATTCTGATTGGTGGCAGTGACGTCACCAACCAATGAGAGGAACTAATAGTTCAATCAGAGACGACGAGATGTTGAGTCCAACGATTTATTACAGCAGCAGATGTTTGATAATGAGTCCGTTAGAAAGTCTCAGACTCTTCGGAGAGATTGTGAGGGAAGGTCTCTTCCCTGAGCAGCAGCATGGAATATCCCCACCTCTGGAGTCTGGATACTGGTGGTGGTGGTGGCTGATGACTCTGCTGAGGTCGATGAATGATGAAACTGATGGATATCCGAGGACCAGGTTGAGATGGGGAGTTGGAGGGCGTGCGAACCAGCGTCATGCAAGAACTAGATGAACGGAGAGGGTCATACTTGAAGGCAGCAGCTGATGATGATGAGGTGATGATGAGGCTAAGCATGCAGGTGTGAGAGTGATTGGATGGATGAGGCTACCTGGAAAGTTGCAGCAGATATCAATGAATGCTCCAGGCCGTGAAGCAGGTAAGTGAGACCAATCACGTGTGAGCAGCAGCTGTGGCCCGAGTGCTCCAGAGGATAGTCTTTCCGACTGAACTTTCCATACATCTCCATTTGTGATGACGATACTGTAAAAGTCAAACAAGCATGCGCACACGCTCTGCATCTCTAATCCTCTTTTATCAGAGCGAGAGAAAAGAAAAATGAACAAGAAATGAAGATTAATATAATATGTGTACAAAATACCGTAAAGTTTGTGTTTGTCGGGGGGCAAAATTGAAGTTTTGTAAAAAACTGTAGAGAGATCTTTAGGCTCCACCTCTCTCTATAACCAGCAGGAGAGATATTTAGAAGCTACTCACCCAAAGGAATCTGGAATAAAGACTTGTTCCCCATGCGTTAATGGAGTAGGTCTGACATCCTTCTTGTTGACGCCATAACTCAAAAATAATTTCATGGATCCTTTTCAAACTTTATAGCCCTAAAGACCTTATGGTGAGGAAGAACTGGATTGATTTTGGCAAAGGTCGGTTGAATATTTCTGACGCTAAGGAGAGTTTTTTAAAACGAAACAAATTTTTTCGCATATAACTTCCTAGCCGTTGTTCTGATTTAGACCAAATTTGATGCATATTAATTAACTTTGGGGGGCTTTATCTCGTATCCGTCATATTTTACCCTTATAGTTCCTATTTTACTCAATAGGGGGAGCCTTTTTTTACGAAAAACACCGTGGACGTCACATCGCATTTACTTTCAGGAGTTCAATCAGCGGGATTACTCGTACAACACAGGGGATTGGGGACTTTCTAGGAAATGTTCCTTTTGCTATATATGTATTTATATATATATGTTTGTATATGTGTGGAAACTCAATAATCAGAGTTCATCAGTGATGTAACTAATTACTGCTTAATTTTTGAAATACCCCCATCAAGTAAAAAAAAAAAACTGGAAAAATGATTACTCTGCAAATTTGATCTCGTTTGGGCATTTATTAAGTTACTGTCTTAAATTTAATAAGTGCTCCAATTATTAAATTTACTATAAAATGACAAATCATTTGTTCAAGTATGTTTTAAAACGGAAAAAATTAAAAAATAATCTGATTTATAAAATGATGTCATGATGGAATTAGCATGACTGCCATGTAAAGCATGTTTTTAGAAAAGGATTTTACTCTTATTAGTTATTTATTTTAGTTGTATCCACTTATGTATTTCTGTTACGTAAGTCCCTATAGTCTTTAAAATGCCAAAAAAAAAAGAAATCCTACTTATCTAATAGGAATTTCTCAATATCCACGATCTATGGCTCCTCCTCTGCTGCATATTATTATTTAATTTATCTATTCAACATCCTGGACACTCCAGACTTAGCATAAAATTACTGTTACTGAAATTATTCCATGAAAATGTGAATTTCATGGAATAAAGTTGGTCTTAATCAGATTAACTCACCATTTCTACCCTGATTATAAAGTGAAATCTTTTCACTGTTTTGGTGAAGCATGTTTTTAAACCTTTATTAAACTTAATTTAGTTGTATCAAGTTACATAATTCTGTTTTGTAAGTCCCCCGAGGCTTTGATATGTCAAAAAAAGTCTTATTTATTGAATAGGATTTTCTCAATAGCCATTGGTCTCCTTGGTGGCCCCTTTGGCCCGTGGTGTCCCCCAGGGCTCTATGCTTGGCCCCTTAGTCTTTAGCATATACATGCTGCCACAAGCGTCATATTTAAAATAGGTTCAGCCACATTATTCAATAAGAAAATGTGTCTCAAAAATGTGCTCAACCAAAACAGCTGAGCAGGACATTAAAGGGACAATCCCAAACTTTTTCTTTTCTGAATGGATGGACTGTATATCAAACGTCTGAGCGGTGGGGGTGTGATGACACCAATGTGCAATAAACTTACGCTCACGCTTGGTGTTCGGCGTGATAACGCCGTAATTGAACGCTGTATGTTTGGAGGGGCGGTCAGCGGACATCTGTTTGTGATTACGCCCAAAAAAACCTTAGGGGTGCTGTTGTGTCTGTCTTCTGCTATTAAGTGGTGCTGTCTGTTAGCTGCACCGGAGCTTGGGTTACAATCACAAACAAATACATGCACACTCTAATGAGATAACACACGCACACACACACACACACGCACACACACACACGCACACACACACACACCCACACACACTTGTGTGCTTCCTGCTTTAGGACTTGGGGTTCAGAAGATCTTAAGGGTCTCTTGAGATTTGATGTTAGATGAGTATGTATGTGTGTGTGTGTGTGTGTGTGTGTGTGTGTGTGTGTGTGTGTGTGTGTGTGTGTGTGTAAGGGGCTACTTTTATCACAATTCACATCTCACCCCTTCATCATCTCCCGTTAGCCTCCGGTAGCATTATGTCGGCGTCTCATGGGAGAACTGATACACACTCACACAAACACAGATTAGGCTGAAACGAGATGTGAGAAGGTGCCGCTGAGGTCAGTTACCTCCATCCTTCAAACACACGCCGGCCGTTCAACGCTACGCCGACTCTGTTCCACTCCGATCTGTTTCATCATTTTGTATTTTTATTGTTTTCCTCTCCAGTCCCACATTTCTGTCACAAAGACAACTGATGGGTTAGCATGTTTATATTTCAGAGAGAGAGAGAGAGAGAGAGAGAGAGGGAGAGAGAGAGGGATAAAGGGAAAAAAATGCTTATTTTACGAGAGTGTGGAAGATTTGTTGTTGTAAATTTTTATGCCTGCATTTTTGTGGGTGTACCTAATGTTAATATGCACGGGTGTGTGTGTGTGTGTGCGATTGTACACATAAGTCAAACGTGCAATGTTTGTACAAGTTCCCTCCCTTAATATCAGGCCCTCTGATAGAGGGGGAGGGGGGAGTATCAGTAGAGTAGCCCAGGAGGAGCCTTGATTCTGGTTCTGGCAGGGGCAGTAGTTCCCTGTGGGACCACAGAGATTGCAGGCTGAAGGGAAGCAGGAAGGAGGAGGAGGAGGAGGAGGAGGAGGGTTTTTGCCTCACGTCTTCGCCCAGGAAGGCAGAGCTTCTCCTGCATCGGCGGCGGCCGACACATCCATCGGCTATCAGCAGCTGTGGATGGTTTATCCAGAGATACCGGCAGGTTGTGGGGGTGAATCTCACCCGAGCCTGGCATTTGTTCACGTAGACAAGCACGGGCTAACACTCCCCCTCCCCCTCCGCTGAGATACATGTAAAGAAATACATAGATGCAAACACACACACACACACACACACACACACACACACACACACATACACACACTTTGAAGTATCTAGTGAAAAATAATGAATACAAGAGAAAAAATCGGACAATTGCATTAAAGAGAATTTGCTTGGTAAAATTTTTTATAAATAAGACGTGAGATTTTGATGAAGAACATCTTAAATCAAATTTTTAACTATATTTGACTTATATTAGGAAGTTGTCTGTCAGCCAGTAATACTTGAAAAAAGAAATTTGTAACTTTTCTTTTTTTTTGTTTTTATTGCACTATGTGCATTTTTGTTTCCTTGTTTGTTTATTTTTATCCTCTCTTTTTCACCACCTTATAAATTTCCCCCTGTGGAGATTTATTAAGTTTCTATCCATTTACTCGTGACGCTGTTCTGGATTTTTTTGAAATAAGATTAAGGATTAATATTTAAACATTTTAAGAAGCAAATCTCCTTTAAATTAGCTGTAAATCCTAAATTTGAGCTTTTGAGAATATTTTCAACCTTCTTTGTTTCTTGTCCAGTGATTGTGTCTGAAATCAACTGCAATAAGATATTTAACACTCTTGGTAAGATTCTGTGTTCTTGCAGAACACGGTCTTTGGCCTGCCAGTCCAATTCCGTGGTGCCTTCAGGGACCGCTGTAATCTCTCATCCTGGGCTGTGATAATACTCTCCCTTTGCAAAAAGGAGTTACACTAATTACCTCTGTGTGCGTTGGTCTGTTTGCGGGTGTAGCGCTAATCGCTGACACACAGGAGATATGACGCGGTGAGATCATTCCTTTTGCCGGTGGAAAAAGATGAACTGGAGTTCATTTTTCAAACTGAAATAAAGTTGCCCCGACTTGAAGCATTTTTGCAAGGAGTGAAAATGTTGATGTTGAAGAAACGCCATTCCATAAACAGATCTGTTTCCTCTTTGAGGAGACTCAGGAATTTGTGCACCTTGTTGAAAAAACATATGCACACACGGACAACATACCTGTCGTTCCCCCCCTGAGGAATTAGGAGATGGAGGATCAAAGCACAGAACCTGATCCGGCCAATAAGAGCTCAGCGCTGTTTATCATTCTTCTCCATCAGTGCCCGCCGTGTTAACAACAGCCTGACTAATCAGGTGTGAATAATATCCCTGACATCGCGGCATTGCTCGCTAATTAGGTGTGTGGTAATGATAATCCTGACGTTACGTATCGCCCTTCGTTTACCGAGATCGGCGCTAAAATATAAAAACCCCGTCCAGAGCGGACATTTCATTCCACTTCATTTCTCTGGGGGATTCATTCATATAATATCCTGGATATCTCCAAATGTACCACACAATGAGAAATAATATGTTGAAGCATGTATTTCATGGAAAATATTCAATTTTAAGTAAATTAGCTTAAAAATTTTTTTATTTTTTTTTGATAAATCATGTTTTTAGATAATTATTTGATCCATATTAGGTGTTTGTGTGGGGGGGGAGTTTCTCAATAACCTCGGTCGATGCTTCCTCCTCGCTTGACCGCTTGACATGTGGTGTCCCTCAGGGCCCCGTCCTCGGCCCCCTTTACTTCTTAAGCATACACAGGCTGCCAACTGGGTTATATTGCGACTTTGAAAGAGTCAAACATAGATGGACGAAAAACCGCTTCCGCGCATGCCTTCTTTGGCGTATTCTTCTTCTGGGTGCTTGTTGGCGGTCAGCGCCAGAATCACCGGTTCGGAAAAGATCACAGGTAACGTAAACAGGCGACCGACATTGTAATTGGGAAAGGTTGAATCCGGTTAGGACGATTCAAGGATATGCCTGTTCACACCAAAATACATCTCGGATCTTCTGCTGCGTTCTGAACCCTCCGGAACTCTCGGGTCGTCTGGATCAGGTCTGCCAAGTTAACCCCCAGAGTCAGAACCAAACATGGGGAAGCAGCGTTCGGTTTTTATGCATCAGATATTTGGAACAAGCTCCCATAAAAACTGCAGGAGCGCTCCGACTCTCAGTCCTTTTAAATCAAAGCTTCAAACTTTCTTATTTGCTGCCGCCTTTTATTCAACCTTTAAAACTATTCTAATCTTTAAAACCTCTTAATGTTTGGATAAAGTGAGTCCGACGGATGATTTTATGAGTGTAAGGTGGATGTTGTGTGGATGATCGAGGCAGCGGCAGACGTGTCGCGTCTGGAAGCATCTCTGTTCCACCAGGCCCGTGGATTTAAAGCTAAATACGTCTGGATGCAGATAAGAACGTTTATATTCTTTGTCTTTCGGGGTTGCCACAAAAGAGGACCGGGCTTTTCCCTCCGTAGGTCAGTACCCCCTCTGGATAACAGTACCAGTCATGGTTTTTTTTTGTTTAACCCGAGCCCCAACCGATCCGGCTTGTAAATCAGTTTTGTGTTCCGGATATTGATTCAACACAGGTTTTAAGCCGGATGCCCTTCCTGACGCAACCATTCCCACTTATCCAGGCGTGGGGGCTGGACTGGAAGTACGGTGGCCCCTTCTATAACACCAAAAAAAGGAGGGCGCTTTGGAGGATTCAGCGACTTACGGCCGGCGATACGGAGAAAAATATATATAATCAAATATTACATTATTTTTGACCAAATACCTCAATCTCCATATTGGGGGCAGGGCCGGAAATCTACTTTCAGTTTAAGGGGCGACACCAAGAAGGGTAATGTCTTTTAGCATAAAAATGTTTAATTGTCCCTCAATTCCCTCTTTAATATGGATTTGATATCGCCGTGACAACATCTACAAATGTTCCCTGAGAAAAAGCTTTTATTCAAATCTCTCGCCAAATCCTGCATTTTACAAGATTATATTTGAAAACGTCTCGCTGATGAAATGAACTGGATAGACATTGAATGCATCATACCGTGTATCCAAACGCTACTTGCTGCTGACGGCTACGTTAGCAAGCTAACCTGCCGATGTCAGCAGTAAAACATTTGTTCACATTTTAGCATCATCAGAGACGCTACTCGCTTTTTAGGAATAAAACGAGAATAAAATAAACCCACTGCGCCACATATTCTCAAAAAAGAGGACAAATGAGCGTCCGGTTCAAAGGCGGCGCCGTTGGACGACAACATTGTTACAAAACCGGACCGTGCGGCCTAAAACCGGACGGGGGGGCCGCCCTAACTAGAAGAACACTGAATTGTGACCCCTTTCCTGGCGGGGTTATAGATAAGAGTGTTTATATGAGCTTATGTTTGTTTCCCCCCCCCCACAGAGCTGACCTGAGATCCAGCAGCGGAGTCCTCGCTGGAATGGCGGCTGAAAACTGGGTGAGGAAGGGTGAAGAGGAGGAAGAACAGGGAGTGAGATGAAGGATTTAGTGGGGTGCTCTGGTCTCACACACATGTATACACACACTCTGGTGCAGACATCCATCGGTACCACTGTGCCAGACAGAAAACTGAGCAGTGTCACTCTTCTTCTCTGTTTATAAAGCGGAGCCCCGGTTGCCGTGACGGAGTCCAGACCTTTTGACTCCGAAACCCGGCACTGTCCCGTCGGGCCCACGCACGCAAACACGCCGCAACACACTCCCTGTTTTTATCTGCGCATCCGATCACCAGGCCAGAAGTTACACCAGAGGTTACAGCCGAGGTAAAAAAAAAATAAAAATCATTTTAAAAAAAACCCAAAAGGAAAAAAAACATGCATACTGTAGAAGAAGACACGTACTCACACACAAACACGCTGCAGCCACAGCTGCATCACATCTCACTTACTTCCGACAGGACACTTTAGGCACTCAGCCAATTTAAGTTCAAGCCGACGCAACTTAAGTAACGGTGTGTGTGTGTGTCTGTGTGTGTGTGTGTGTGTGTCAGTTCTGTGTCGAACCATCAATACATTATTGGACTATTCTGATTTTCCTTATTCTCCTTTCCTTTCCCAGAGATCAATCCATCTTTCTGTCTTTTGGACAGATAGAATCTCAGTTCTGTGCAACATTTTCATTTTAAGAAAATGTTTTCTAAAGAAGAGGAATGGCACGTTAAATTCTTCTCCATTTTTCCTCTAGTCGCTGAAGAAAATGAATGAATCCTTATTATATATTCAAATATCGTAGCAGTACTCCAGTGGAAACATTTTAAACTCTTGATTGTGCGCCTCTATGCAAACTTTGAGGTCTGTCATTTGTCTTTGTGTGCACAATTGCGCTACTTGTGCAATTCGCTACTAGTTCTGTGTCAAAAAGTACATAAACATGGTACTTAGAAATAGTTTATCATTATAAATTAGGTTGCAGATACTTTATAAGTCATTAGTTAACGTTTATAAACAGCTTATAACATAGCCCTGAATTTATCAATGTGGGTCACTATTTGGCAATGTATAGGTAGCAGTACATATAGGTGGGCTCACTATTTGGCAAGCGTCAGTTCTCTAATAGCCTTTATATCAAACGAGTTATAGCAGCTTATGAATGATTTTTAAAATGCTCGCAGCTTAATTATCAAACTATATACAAAACATTTATAAATCCTTTAATAGAGCTGATTAAGAAAATGCATGAAAGTACATTTTCACAGTACGGTGGTGCAGTAAGTGTGGATGTATGTGAAACTACTGGCGTTGCATTCGAGTGAGAACATTTGAAGATGTTGACCAATCCAGGCACTTGATGTTACTGCTTGTCAGAAAGCTTTAAACAAAGTGAGTGTCATGTTGTCTGAAGCCCCTCCCCGAAACAGAAGCATGCCCACGCAGCAATTTGCCATTTGTGCAAAATGTCTCTCCTCACTCATTATTTTACTCCCAAACATTTTCGAATGTACGAATGTGTGAAAAACGCTGAAAGCCTTCAAGGAAACATTGTCTGGAAGTGTACGCATTATTTGGTATTTTACCACTTATGTGACAGGAGGCAGCTCCCGCCCCTTTGAGATAAATCCTCACACTTTGTAGACGTTCATACATTAAATAGACTTTACATTATGAAGACTTTTGAGCATAAAACAGTGATTTGATCTCCACACTTTAGTCTTTATACTTGAGCGCATGCTGGCTTTGATGTCATTATAGACATTCACAAAAATGACCAGAAGTGCTCACTTGTGTCAAATTAAAAACTGTTTTCACAACTGATACCACTTCCTTTGAGGACAACACCTTCAACCATGGTGAGAACACATTCTTTTCAGAATTCTAAGAATGAAATCAGAGTTCTGAGAATAAATAACGAATTCATAGTTAAAAGTCAGAATTCTGAGAATGAAGTCAGAATTCTGACTTTACTCTGACTCTGACTTTGCAGATTCTCATTCATCCAGATCATGGTAATCCACATGGGTTGAATCCAAAGCAACTGAACTTCTGTTTTGGCTTGAAGTCATTCCACCAAAAACCCACATGGACTTTATTCTAACAATACTAAATTTAGTCTAAAAAAAATTGGCTACTTGATAAATCTTTTGGAATCCTGGGAATAAAGTCAGAAATCTAAGAATAAATTCACAATTCTTTAAGAATAAAGTCTGAATTATGAGTTTAGAACCAGAACTCTGAGATCAAAGTCAGAATTCAGGGGAAAAAAAGTCTTAATTTCGGGGAATTAAGTCAGAATTCTGAGAATAAAGTCAGAATTCTGAGAATAGAGTCAGAATTCCTGAAAGAATTTCCCATAGCCACCCTCTCCCGTAAACCAGTGATGAATTTTGGGGGGGAAATGAAGCCTGCAACGTAATAAAATGTGAAAATAGTTAAGGATCGGAATACTTTTCTGTATGCACTGCATTCTCTACAACACCATTCATCACTGATAATACAAATCCATGTAGAATTACAGATGTGCAAACTTATCCACATAAGTGTAGATGTCTGCACACATTCCAGAGACCCAAACTCCCTCACACTCTGAGGACAAAACATTAAGGCCAGTAACCCAACGCTGTCACAGAATATCACTCTCGTTCGGGAGAATTCCGGTTTTCCCTCCCTCCGGATGTTCATGTCACTGAATATCAAAGGATTGGAAATATATTTTCATATTTCCACTCCCATAAACATCTTCATAATTCTCTCTTATTGCCCAGTTCTTCCTCCACTTCCTCTCGCCCCGGCGGCCACTCCCTGAAGAGTGTGTCCGCTTTCTGCAACATCCCATTGGCTTCATTTACTTTGATTTCTCTGCCTCTCTTAGAAGTACTTGAACTGAGGCAAAAGGCAATTTGTGTGTGTGTGCGTGTGTGTGTGTGTGTGTGTGTGTGTGTGTGTGTGTGTGTGTGTGTGTGTGTCTTTCCTTGCGTATGGGGGAGTACGGCTGTGATAAGGGACAAGGAACTGGAGTGCTTCGACATAGATGGATGATGTTTTTCTCACCCCAAACCTCACTCCAAGATTACAGTTTGTCATTCTGTTCTTGACAGTCGACAAAGAACTGCTTTATGTTTATAAACAGTAAAATAATGTGCTTTATTTTGCTAAAAAAAATGAATTAAATAAATCTGTACTCATATTATTGGGGATCGGGGCAAGGAATTATAGGAAACGCAGTTTTAATGAGCTTGACTTTAAGATTATGAGTTCAGTCCATCTAGAAAAACAGGTTTGATTCTGGTTCCTATACGGTGACTTCTACTTTATAAAATACTGAATCTATGTGATGTATAAAAGTTTAATATTTCTAACGTGAGATTACTGTCGATGACCTAATATTGTAAGAATACGGTCGTTTTCAGAATTACTGCTTTTTGCACATTTTCACTTTAAATATACATTTTTTGCTACTGAATTAAAAAGTTTAGTCCAAAAATGCGTCTGTTCTTCATATCATAGATATAATTTTTTTAGATTTTACTTTACAGTTCTTTTTTGTATTTGACATGAACGGAGCTTCTATGGTGACGTCGAAGAAAAAAATAATCCAGTGGCCACGACTTAATAAGCTGTGGGAACGAGTTATAATCTTGTGGGAACAAGTTATTATCTTGTGGGAACGAGTTTTTATCTTATGGGAACAAGTTATAATCTTGTGGGAACGAGTTAACATCTTGTGGGAACGAGTTATAATCTTGTGGGAACGAGTTATAATCTTATGGGAACGAGTTACTATCTTGTGGAAGCGAGTTATTATCTTGTGGGAACGAGTTTCTATCTTCTGGGAACGAGTTATAATCTTATGAGAACGAGTTATCATCTTGTGGGAACAAATTATTATCTTGTGGGAACGAGTTATTATCTTGTGGGAACGAGTTACTATCTTGTCTTGTGGGAACGAGTTATTATCTTATGGGAACGAGTTATTATCTTGCATCCACGACTTAATAAGGTGTGGGAACGAGTTATTATCTTGTGGGAACGAGTTACTATCTTGTGGGAACTAGTTGCTATCTTGTGGGAACGAGTTGTCATCTTGTGGGAACAAGTTATTTTCTTGTGGGAATGAGTTACTATCTTGTGGGAACAAGTTATTATCTTGCGACCACGACTTAATAAGGTGTGGGAACGAGTTATTATCTTGTGGGAAGGAATTACTATCTTGTGGAAACGGGTTATAATGTCGATGCCACGACTTAATGAAGTTTGGGAACGACTTATTATGTTGTGGCCTCGACTTAATAAGTTGTGGGAACGAGTTATTATCTTATGGGAACAACTGGAAACGACTTAAAATCTCGTGGCCACGAATTACTTCTGACATTCAGAACGGTGTGAGAACACAGAGAGCATCACAATATGAGGTAAGTGGTTTTAATGTTATGGCTGATCTGTGGAAATAAATAAGACTATAAATTCAGATTTTAAGTCGTGCGAATGTTGAGAAAAGAGTCAGCACTTTGATGAAACCTGGAACATTTATCAATGATGCCCATAAAGAATCACTCAGGGAAAAAAAATGTTTTAATGTCACTTTCACTTTTGTTCCGTTCACTTAGACGCAATGAAAATGGGTCGGCATGGTATTGACTGAAGAATGCGAATGTTAGATCCTCTTTTTCCCAACATGTGCAGTTGTTTCAAACATTCAACAAAGGTGTTTGTGTGAGACAAGGAGAGAAATGATAATGACCCCAGGCATCAGGTGTCCCCCTCGGTGGCCCGGCAGGCAACATCTGGAACCCGTCCTTTCATGGTGACATCACACAAACGGCCTAGCCTTTGACCCCAAACCGGCTAATTAGCAGCTTGTCCCTCCATAACTGCCAGGGTCCCCACTTTTTTTTCTCCCTCCATCTTTCTCACTTAACCCCCTCTCCACCTGTTGCCCCATGTCACAGAGTGTGTGACCGAGGCTCCGCGGGGTAGAATCAGGAGCGGCGGTTCCCTGAACACTTGAGATACGAGGTTTTCCCATTAACCACCAGGGCTGGGGGAAACTAGGCCTATTCTGACGTCCGGGGTACATCTCCTAAAAGTCCCAAATCCCCTGCGTTGTGCAAGCAATCCCCCTGAATGAACTTCCAAAAATAAAGTGAAGTTTTACCGAAAAAAAGCATGTTTTTTTGGAAAAGGTTTTTTTTTTTTAAAGGTCCGCGTTAAACAGGAAACATCAAAGAAAAACACGATATAGAAGATAGATCTCCTCGAGTCCATTCATATGCACCAAGTTTGGACTAAATCGGACCAACGGTTGAGAAATTGTGGCACGAAAACTTTTGGGGATAAAACTCCCCCTAGTGTTGGAACTATACAAGCAACCTTTCCCACAATCACTCCAGTTCTTCCTTGTACAAAAACATATGGGGTTAAAAGTTATGCATGAAATAGTTTTTGAGTTCAGTCCCTTTTCATGAGAAAAATACTCCCCCTATTGAGTAAAGTATGAACTACTAGAGTAAAGTATGATTGTAACAATATAGATCTCATCAACTCGATTCATCGTGACTAAATTTGGACTAGATCGGACCAGGGATCAGGGAGTTATGTCAGAAAAACTGTGTTTTTCATAAGAAAGCGCCCCCAGGTGGGTAAAGTATGAACTATTAGAGGAAAAACATGATGTATAGGAGATAGATCACCTCCAGAACATTCATATGAACCAAGTTCGGACTTAATCGGTAAAACTTTCATGAAATTATGGCCGGAAAAATTTGGAATTTAAAGCTCCCCCTAGTTTCGGAAATGTACAACCAACCCTTCCCAAAATCAAACCAGTTCTTCCTCACACTGGAGTATATGTGTTTGTGAAATTTGAAAGTGATACATGAAAGCGTTTCTGAGTTATGGCGCTAACATGTAGGATCTGCAGTGAAGGCGATGAAAGATTCCGATATTATTTGAGGTATGTGATTTTGTTATTTTGCACTCTGCTGGTTTCACGAGAGTTATGGCGGTATTGCGTCAGGCTCCGAGTTTAAGTGATACACGGGGAGGAAGAAAGAGGCTGCGCTCTGTTTAATGAGCTACTTCAGTTCATCCACCTCTCCCCGAGTCTCTGGTGGATCCATGGATCTCAGAGACGATCATCAATCTAGACTCTATTATTACTTTTCCACAATGTGCTTTGATTTCCAGCCCACCCAGGAGATTTAATCCCCCTCCTTCCTCTCCTTCCTCTCCCTCTGTCCCCTTACCTATGTCTAATTTTCTCTATCTGTCCACTCTGCAGCGCCATCTCTCTCTCTCTCTCTTTCACTTCCAGCTTCAGGCCAACCTTTTTTCTTTTTTTTTTCCACCAAAAAAAAAAAAAGTCTTCTTTATGGGATTTGTGAGATCCATTTTTTTCACCCCAAAAAAAAGAGAAAACCAACGGAGAAATGATTACTTTGCAAATAGTTATATCATTTATCTATTAAATATCTTAGACACTCAACATTTAACATAAAATTAGTTTTAAAACAGTAAAAAAAAAAATCTGATTTGTGGCGAAAACTTTGTATTTCATGGAAAAACGTTGGTCTTAATCAGAAAAATATCCTACTTATTGAATAAGTCTTTCTTCAAAGGCCATGGGTCTTCTCGGAGGCCTGGTTCACCTGTGGTGTCCCCCAGGGCTCCATCCTTGGCCCCTTACTGTTCAGCATGTACGTGCTGCCATTGGGTCATACTATTATTATATATTAAAAAAGTACCTGACGATATATAAAGGTATAAAAAGACTCAAAATGGGCTCAACAAAAGAGTTGAGCAGGACATTAAAGGGTTAAGTCCATATTCTGTATTGCGGCGGTTCTGACGGATCAGACAAAGTGGTGGTGTCTGTCTGGTGCACTGAGACCCCGGAAGCAAGGGGGTTAAAGGTCAACTCTCAAGAGACACAACTCTCATCCTCGCACACGCCTCGGTTGTGCAGGCAAAGGTGTTGAGTTCACACAAACACACACACACACGCACACACACACACACACAAAATAAAAAATGTCCTCCTTTCTTCAGCCTTAGACCCATGAACAACATTTTATATAAAAGTAGAAGTCAGCGAGGTGCCTTCATGGTCCCTCTGGTAAAACCCGAGGATCTCCACTTAAAGCAGCTCCCCAGATTCTGTTGTTTGGACTTGGCCCTGAGTGGACCGGCGCATGGAGCATCAGTGTGGAATGATATGGAAGGCCAAACAGGGGATTGTGGGTGCCAGATATCCATTACATCAGTTGAGACAAAGGCGCCAGTTTGCCATCTGAGACAGGACACCCCCCCCCTACGCTTTATCCTGTTAGCCGACAAAATGTGCTGAAAGTCACAAGGAACGGGCCGATACCGAACCCTTGGTCCATTAAATTGTTCTGAAAGAATTCAATGAATTAGGTATTCATTTAATGGTTGCGACAGACAGTTTAGATGCATGTTATAGATTTACAACTGTGCAATAAAGAAGAAAGAAATGACATAATCTAGAAATCCAAATAATAAATATAGTTAAAGTTATAAGAATAAACATTTTATACCGATCCCTTCTTCAAGGTAACACCCAAAATTCCTTTAAAATGGATTTTAAAGAAAATATGCTTAACGTGGAGCGAGTTATGGCTCATAATCGCCAAAGACGTTGTTTTCATTGTTTGTTTGTTTGTTTGTTTGTGAATTTGCATTAAGAGGTAGATCCTGGCTCATCCTAGAGGCGAATGCGTTTTGGTGCATTTTTGCGGCATTTCAAATAAAACGAAAAATAATTCAGAATATTATTCCTTTGATGTTCCGTCGGCGGTGGAGCTGGGGGCTCAGCGGGCTAAACAGAGACAATGAAGTGGAAAGCTCAGGAGACGAGCGGCAACATTATTGAGTATTTGAGAGATACTCCAAGAGTTTGTTGGAGTTGTCAGGTTATGGTAATTGCATAAAATTAGTAGCTGATTTCATTTAAAATAGAATAGAATAGAATAAAATAAAATATGATACAATAGAAAAGAATAGAATAGAAAAAGAATAGAATTGAACAAATAAAGCTTTGTGGACTTCTGATGTCAACATGTGGCTATTGCTGCCTTTGTTCCTTTTATCCCTTTTATGTATCTTTAGGGGTGGAGCTGTGGGCTCAGTGGGCTGAACAGAGACGATGAAGTGAATTTGAGAGATACTCAGACAGTTTGTTGGAGTTGTCAGTAGATTTAGATGCTGGCGATAACTCCGAAGAGAAAGGTTAAATCTGCATGAATTTTTGCTAAACCTAGGGAACTGTTGTTTCTTGGCAGAGGTTTGTGCTCTCTGAGTGTTTTTCTAGTTCAGATATATTATTATTATAACCTGCCATGAGTACTTTAAACATGAGTCATATTATGCATCCATGAGGGATTGAGGCTAAATATGCAAGAAAAAGAAGAAGAAGAAGAAAAAAGAAAGAGGGGGGGGGGCTTACAATCCAATGCTTTTATTCAGAGGCACAAAAAAAAAAGAGCGAGGAATCCAATGTCTTCCAAAATTTCAAAATCCACTTTGATGGATTTACTTCCCACATTAAAGGCTTAATAACGTGAATATTGCAACTTGAAGTCTCGTGTTTTGATTTGTAGGCCTTAAACTTGTTTCTCATCTCCACTTCTCAAACTGAACTTCGGCCCCTCCTTCAAGTTCTTCTTCTTCTTCTTCTTCAAAAAAGAACTTTCTTTGGGTTCCTCGTGTAATAAAGAAATAAATCTCCTTCAAACCGGGTGCATTAAACTTCCGTTAAAATAGACCCAGCACTTTATGTGGGACGCGTCCAGGGTCCCTTGGGGTCCTGGAACCCTTTGGGACCCAGCATTAGATCAGTGTCTCCTCCCAGCATGAGGTAACGCCTTCTCCAGCCGTGGAGATAAAAACTCCCTTCACGCACTCTTAGTTCATGAACTCATCCCCTGAACTCGTGTCTCTCCATCCACATCCTCCTCGCGCGCGCTGCTCTCCCATGTTCATGATCTGAGCCGCTCCAGTGGGGAGACACATGACCATGTCCACCGGCTCCCTCAGCGACGTGGACGACGAGCTGCTGGACGGTCTCCTCAAGTTCGGCTCCTCCGGTAAAGATTCCAACGAGAGCACGGAGGAGAGCTCCAATGGCGAGGGCGAAAAAGACGCGCCGGGCAAGAAGCGAAAGACGGCATCCCGGAAAACGGCGCCCAAGGGTGGGGCGCCGCAGGAGGGCAAGCACGTGCAGAGGAACGCGGCCAACGCACGGGAGAGAGCCAGGATGCGGGTGCTGTCCAAAGCCTTCTCCCGGCTGAAGACCACCTTACCCTGGGTTCCTGCGGACACCAAGCTCTCCAAACTGGACACTCTGCGCCTGGCCTCCAGCTACATCGCGCACCTCCGGCAGATCCTGGCCAACGACAAGTACGAGAACGGATTTATCCACCCCGTTAACCTGGTGAGGCTGGGGGGGGGGGGGCCACCGAGGGGAGATGAGGAGGTTGTGTGTGCGGGGGGTGGGGGGGCATGGGGAACGTTTAATCCCTAATTGAGAACATGTGAGTGCGCGCTTTTTATTCTCAAGGCTGCACCTCTGGAGGAGATGGATTTATTCCAGCCTGCTGTTGGGCATCAGATCAGGTTGAAATATCATCATGAGGGTTTTCGGTGAGACAGGTGCATGAGAGAGAGAGAGAGAGAGAGAGAGAGAGAGAGAGAGAGAGAGAGAGAGAGAGCGAGAGAGAGAGAGAAAAATCTGACTCAGCACATATCCACCTGTAGAAGAAGATGAAGAAGAAGAAGAGGCCTTGATTTATTTGTCACACAGCGAAAACGAGAAAGGAATTTTATAATCAATTTTTATTTAATTATCATCAAAACCAGATCTTATTGGCTCTTAATTGGTCTTTTTGAATAATTTACAAAACTGTGCAGTTTTTGTATTTACAGGTCAGGATTTTTTATCTATTGATTTATTTTTTAGTTATCTGGAATATCATGTTTGATCCCGCTCAAATAGTTTAACATAAACCACATTTCTGGACCCAGCCTTCATTTTTTTTTTAAATCATGCAAGTCAAATTAATTGATAAGCTATATTTAATTTCCCTTTTTCATTTTATTTTCATTTTAATAATATTGTCATTTTTATCATTTCAATGCTCTGTGGAGCTTTTGGTCACCACTCATTCTCTTCAGCTCAGGTCGTTTTAAGAGGTTTGAGGTCAGAGGTCAGTGCAGGGGGGGGGGAATCATTCCACCCTCATGCTAGATTTAAATGAAACGCGTATCTGATCTTGAATTCTTGAATGTTTCTGGCCTCCTGACATCCTCACGATCCTAACCGACGGTGTTTCCCCCCTGCAGACGTGGCCCTTCATGGTTGCAGGGAAGCCGGAGAACGATTTGAAGGAGATGCTGACCACAACAAGGTTATGTGGAACGACGGCGTCCTGACCAAACCCAACGGACGCTTCTACGTTTCTTTTATTTTTTTTTAAAAAGAACATTGTTTTTTTGGGGGTTTTTTTGTTCCATTTTTCTTCAAAGAGTATATTGTGACTGAAATGCACGTCTCATCTCCGCAGACTTTGAGTGGGAATAATGGAGGGAGTATTCATCCTCCCGCCTTCTTTCCCGTAACGAGAAGTTTTATTTAAATGCATCTGTCGTCTGTTGTTGTCTTTGCTGGTTCAAAGATGAATCACTTTTCTTTTTTCTTTACTTTTTTTTTTATACTCCGCTGATGCATTTTTACATTTTTTTTGTTTTGGTTTCTCATGTGGGCCAGAACCGGCGCCTGCATGACGATGGATGGATCTTCACATGAAAAAAGTCTCATTGCCTCAATGGTTGTACAAATTACATGTATATAAAATATATTTGTATCACTTTTACGCCTCGTGTGCTGAATGCTCTTTATTCCCGTCATTATTATTATTATTATTATCACTATTTCGTTTTCTTTCCGTGTGTGGGCCGACGGCTCGACCCAGTGACCCCTCTTATCACCCCACTCCTTCAGGAAAGCAGAACCTGAGCGGCGACCGAGCATCAGTGCAGATAAGCTTCCCTCTGCGGCCTCAGGAGAGATAACGGCGGAGGTGGTCGTCGCTGCGTAAACAAATGTGTGCCTTCAAAGATTATTTAGGACTCTAAAAGCAGTTAGCACTCCTGCACTTTAAACAAGTGCCGATAGCAGCGACAAACGCGGGAGGAGAAACATTTATTCTGCCGTAATTTAACACATGAATACTTTGATACAGTAGAGAGGAGTGATTTTAACTGCATTATTTTGAGGCATTTAGATCCAAATGTTGAATCCGAACGTTTAGAAATTATGCAAATTTACGCTGACGTAAGCGGGAGTACCAAATTAAAAGCTTGATGAAGAAAACCACTTAACCCCGCCCCTTTTGCACCTAAGTGTTTTTAAAAAAAAACTTCTAACTTCATCAAACTGGTCAACAACAGACCGAGGATGGTGAAAATGACTCGGTTTAGTTACGGGCTTTTGGGTTTTACGAGTAGAGGATACTTTTGCTCAAGGAGGCCTCTCAAACATGACAGACAAAAACATTTGGTTTGCTCCAAAAGCCCCGCCCCCAATCTCTGACATCATTGCTTCTTGCTCTTAGGAAGCCGTTTTTATGGGTCAGCTCTTTTCAAAGTTAGGCACTGGCCCAGAACTGGATCAGGAACAGCTTTGGTGCAACATGAGCCTCATTTTATCGTGTTTAGAAGCGTTTTTCTTCCTCATGCTTTTATTTTGCTTCTTCCGCCAAAGTCCGAGGGAAATTTTTGCGTATTAATATTAGATTTTGATGCAACATTTGGAGCTAAATGTGTCAAAATGTTGCCGTTAAAGACAACAGCCAGTCTTTATGTTCAAGTTCGACCTATTTTAGGGACATCTCCATACCAGCTGAGTGTTTTTAGTCGTAGAAAAACTACTTTTAAGATAATTCAGCGTCCCTGATCCGAGGTGTGCCCTGATTGTAAAGACTAGCCAGTCAGCCTGCGGAGCGGAGGTCAGTGGATGGAGGTTGTTTTCGAAAAAAAACCTGCCCGCTGAGTTTTAATCCCGCCCAGACAAGTTGTTTTAATTTGTTCGGGTTATGACCGCTCTGTTTACATCCTGCCGACAGTTATTTATGCGCTCTGACACGCGGCCTCTCTCTCTTTCTCCCGGAGGCCGATACTGCTGCAAAAGTGTCGGCGTGCTAGATCGCCGTCAGAGATTACAGAATCTCAGCCTCCCCCCCCCCACGTTTGATTATTTTGTGTTTTGTGTGTGTGGGTCGGTACAAGCCCATCCATCACTTTTCTCCTTCTTCTTCCAACGGCGAGTTTAAAACTAGGTTCTGATCCATTAAAGTCTCATTTTAAACAGTTTGTTCACAGTCACCTCACTCACTCTTTATTTTCTTAAGGTGCTTTTTCTTATTGTGTGTAACCTCATTATCAGGTTTTTATTCAGACATTATGATCCGTAGACATTCAGCCGAACTTTGTGCATACACCGATCAGCCATTACATTATAACCACAGACAGTTGACGTCAGAATACCTTTGATAGTGTTTGTGATACACACCGTTTAAAAATAATGTCTGTATGGTCAATACCCTTGATGTTTAATCACAAAAATCTAATCTTTTGATTCAAGTAAGACGTTGCTTTCTAAACATAGAACCAAAAAAATCATGAATGCTTGTCACAGTTATCAGCACAACCTGCATTAAATGTATGGCTCCGCCCCCTTTTGCCTAAATAAAAGCCCTGAGTCTCCTTCTGTAGTCTGTGATGAGGTTTGAGAACACATGGAGAAAATCTGAGACCATTCCTCCCCACAGAAACTCTCCAGCTCCTTCAGGTTCTGAGGTCCGCGCTTGTGGACTTTCTGACGCCAATATTCAACTGACCTCTGCAATTCCCTTGCTGGAATCCTTGGAGAGTCCTTTGCCAGTCGAACCATCCTCCCCACGTAACACGGGGCCAGTTTGCAGACACACACTCTTCCAGTTTGATTTTTAACATCTCGAGTCACTTCAAACTTCTTGATTATTTATCTAACTGTTGAAACTGACATTTTTAAGTGTTGAGAGATTTTCCTGTATCCATTGCCAGAGTTTTCTATTAGACAGCGAGTAAACATTCTGCATCGGTAGTTGATGTGTTGGAAGCAGGAAAAAATGGTCAAGCTGGAGGATTTGAGAGACTTTGATAAGGGCAGTATTGTGATGGTTAGCAAAAACTGCAGGTCTGGACCAACTGGCATAATGAAAAATGTTGAAAGCGGAGGGCAGCCCATGTTTTTTAATTCTATAAAGGAGCTACTGTATCACAAAATTGTTGAAAAATTAAATACCGATTATGATTGAACAGGTTTCAGAACACACTATGACATCACAGAGCTGTTCTGACCACAAAAAGGGGACCTACACATAAATAGGTGGTGGTTTTAATGTTATGGCTCATCAGCATTTATAACCACTGTTTATTTTCAAACGCACTCTCCTACTTTCCGATGTGAGGACATAGAATTCCATCAATATTTTATCTGTTGCACAGCCTGAAATTATGGTTATATTAGTCGTACACTGCAAAATGTTCCTTCAGTCATATCGACAGAAAAGGTATCAGTCATGACCTCAGCGGAAAAAAAAGGTCTGCAATGAAACATTAGAATGTTTCCTCCACTTAAATACATAATTGTGTGTGTGAGACATATTAAACCCTTTAATGTCCTGCTCAACTGTTTGGTTAAGCTAATTTCGAGTCACTTTTTCTTAACGAAAAATGTGACTGAACCTGTTAATACATTAATACATTAGTCAATATGAGCCAGTGGCAGCAGGTATATGCTAAAGAAATGAATTTATTCTCAGAACTGGGCTAAATGATCATTTATTTTAAAGTCAGAATTCTGACTTTAAAATCAGAATTCTGAGAATAAAGTCAGAATTCTTGGTTTAAAGTCAGAATCCTAGGATTAAAGTCTGAATCCTGAGAACAAAGTCAGAATTCTACGAATAAAGTCAGAATCCTACGAATAAATTCAGAATTCTGAGAATAAAGTCAGAATCCTGAGAACAAAGTCAGAATTCTTAGTTTAAAGTCAGAATCCTAGGATTAAAGTCAGAATCCTGAGAACAAAGTCAGAATTCTTAGTTTAAAATCAGAATACTAGGATTAAACTCAGAATCTTAGTTAAAGTCAGAATTCTACGAATAAAGTCAGAATTCTACGAATAAAGTCAGATTTCTGAGAATAAAGTCAGAATTCTACGAATAAAGTCAGATTTCTGAGAATAAAGTCAGAATTCTACGAATAAAGTCAGATTTCTGAGAATAAAGTCAGAATCCTGAGAACAAAGTCAGAATTCTTAGTTCAAAGTCAGAATACTAGGATTAAAGTCAGAATCTTAGTTAAGGTCAAAAGCCTGAGATTAATTTCAGAATCCTACGAATAAAGTCAGAATCCTACGAATAAAGTCAGAATCCTACGAATAAAGTCAGAATCCTACGAATAAAGTCAGAATCCTGAGAATAAAGTCAGAATCCTCTTCTGTAATCTACGGACGTAAATAGCACAAGTTAGAGTAAATTAATGAATTTCAAATACTCAGCTTTATTTCTTATCATAATATTTCAGCATCACTTAAAAAAATCGTGAAAGTAGATTTACTACTTTGGAGAGTTTTGATTTTATACTTTTCACAAGGTCCACACGTTTTGTTTTTTTATTGTAGTTTTTATTTGTCAGCTTTCAGTGATCATCTCTCGGTTCTCAAAAACAGACTCTTACCTGATCACTTGATTCGGGCTCAACCTGCTGATTCGGCTCTTTTCTTTCGCCTTTCTGACCAACGCTTACTGCCTCACCTCACGTCGCCCATCGCAGAAAAGTACCGACTATCCCATAACAGGAACAAGAAGACGGAGTGTCCCGATGATGTCTCTTCTAAGGACCCTCACCTAATACATCAGCGGCGGCATGGCAGGGGCCTCGCCGCCGCCTCAAAGGGACCACCGTGGAGAAAATAAACTTGGCCGCCTCTCTCCTGGGACCAGCTGCAGAGAGAGGAAGAGAAATAGAGGGGAGAGAGAGGAGCTTCGCAGGGATTCCCATACTCGCTAATTGTTTTGTTGGACGGTTGCCCAAACTGTGATGTGAAAAACGTTCGCGGACGAGAGGGGAGGAAAGAATCACATTCGCTTCCAGCTGATCTCATCATGTTGCTCGTCTGCTTTCGTGGATCCTTCAGGTCAGATATTTCAAGTCGATGCGATTGTTTGTGGGAGCTGACGCGGCCAACTCATACCATCATGATGGTGTGAAGCTAATAGCAACAGTTTATACGGTTTATATCCAAAATATCCACCTGCAGCTAATCAATCTTTCCTCTTTTTTGTTTCCAGCAGATTTATTTATGCTGAATATCAAACAGCCCCGCCCAGAAAACTTCATATCACCCCTTCTTCTGTTGCATCATAACATACAGCACATCCCACGGTTTCACCCCCCCACTAAATCTCCCCCGTAGACTCCTCCCTGACTCATCCGTCTCCGCCTGCAGTGACCAGCAGCGCCACCTTCTGGACACAAAGGTATTTTTAGGGGACGTCTCACAATCGTCTCAAAACATCATCATTCCATAAAAGGTTTATTGTTTTATTAGATAGATAGATAGATAGATACTTTTATATTTATATATATATTGTCTTTTTTAAGATATGCTTTTATTTTGAAATGACTACCAAACACACAAAGTTCATCCTCATATTCTCCTGTCTCTGAACGTTAACGTTCCCTTTGGCTTCCAGGTTCGGTCTGAATGTTTCACTGCCTCACAACAATGTGGGGAAGTTATAATAATCAGGAAGCAGCCCAAGGAGAGATTTTTAAACAAACAACAAAGAAAGCGAGAGTCTGCGGACGTAGGGAGACGGTTGCTTAGCAACAGCGTTTTAGTATCAGATGTTTCCTCACCGGGGAGGAAGAAAGAAGATTTATTCCTGAAAAAGAAACCCAACTTGAGTTTTGATTTTGTGGATAAGACCTTCAATGTGTGGTTAAAAAATGATCAATAGCATCGGACATTCTTATCGGATGAAAACAAGTGAGATTTTCTTTGTTTTATGGATCTTTTCTCCCTCGGGTGGCTTTTAAAAATGAGACGTATTTCGCTTATTCTATTTTAAAGTGTTAATATCAGCCATTTTTCTTTTATGCATTGTTGTACGTATAGTTATTGGAGGCATTTATATTGAGTTGAGGCTGAAAACATTTCTAAAAATGTATGAAAATGAAAGATTTAAATTCTTCTATTTGTAATAAATTTGTAATAAAGTAATAGAGCTCACTACAAATAGCATTTATGTATGTTAATAAGTGTTGACATTTTGACTTGACGAGTTTGACACAAAATATTTCCAGTTCTTGTTTATTGATTTTGGTTTGAGATCATTACCACCTGATTATTAACAAAAAGTCCCTCATATATATTGTTTTTATTTTTAACTCATTAAATTATATGTAGGTTTGCACATGTAGGTTTGCACGAGTTCATAAAGTATACATCAAGTTTATAATAACTTCCAGGGGACGTGGTACCAGTGTTGACCTGCAGATGGCAGTAGATGATCTCCTTTCATGAAAAGTTGAGAACAGCCAGAAAAGCAGCAAAGAGGTAAAAATAAAACGAAGCTGAGGTGAGGTCAAGGTCGTAAAAGAATACAGGGGATGAGAGCTGAGTGAGGAATCCGATCGGTGAGTGCTGAACATTGACAGACATTCTAGCATTGCTGCAGATACATTATATATATATGTATATATATATATATATATATATATATATATATATATATATATATATATATAATAATAATAATAATAATAATACATTTAATTTATAATGCACTTTACATTTGGATCAAATCTCAAAGTGCTACAAAGTAAAAGCAGATAAAAGCATAAATAAAA
>VRLP01005596.1:12500-35438 GCA_009660295.1 Lophius piscatorius | reverse complement strand
CTCACTCCCAGAGAACATCTGAACATCTTCATCTCTGCCTCCTGTCTTCTGGTCAGAACCACCGTCTCTAAACCATCCAGCAGAACTGCTCTCACCTCCATCTTGGAAACCTTTCCCTTCACTCCTGCTGCTCCTCTTCTGTCACAGATAACTTCTCACACTGTTCTCCACCCACTCCACCCTTCCTGCACTCGCTTCTCCACACTCCCTATTGCTCTGAACAACGCCCAAGTCCTTAAAGTCCTGCACCTTCTCCACCTCTACTCCTCCATCCTCACCTCCTCCTCCCTTTCACTCACACACATGTATTTTTGTCTCGCTGCCACTGACCTTCAATCCTCTACCTCCACCTTTCCTTTCTTATCATAGTCCATGGTGCTTCCTGTCTGACCTCCTCTGTCAGTCTGTCCATCACCATAGCAAATAAGAAGGGGCACAGAGCCCATCCTCGGAGCAGTCCCACCTCCACCTTGAAGCCATCCGTCACTCCTACTGCTCACCTCACCGCCGTCATGCTGCTCTCATACATATCCTGGACCCCTCTAACATACTTCCTGTCCCTCCAGACCTCCTCATGCAATCCCACAATTCCTCCCTCACCACTCTGTCCTACACTTCCTGTAAATCAACAAAGACACGATGTACGTCCTTCTGACCTTCTCTGTTCTTCTCCATCAGCAAACATCTCATTCTTCTCTATTTTCTTAACCTGCCTTCAAGTGAGTGAATACTGCCTTTAATTCAATACTACTAAGAATACTATTTCGGCTGTATTAGACAGTCACATGTTGAAATGCTAATTGTGAATGTGTTATCATCACCATTTGTGTGCATAATGGAATTTCTATTTTTCCATCCGTGCATGACTATTTGGGGCTGAGCATGTTGTTATTGTGCGTTTCTGTGAATGTTAACACCCATTTGTGTGTGTGTGTGTGTGTTTGCACAGCCGGTGCCAGGTGCTTCCACAGGGCATTACCCATCTTGCACTCATGCCACTCTGAGAATAATCCGGTGAAAAATGGGCGAGATGAGAATCTCACAACATGCCAGTTTGATTTGTACCCCTCGCTATCAAAGAATGCTAATTAAAATCATATTTTGCATATGTCTTGTCTTTCATGCACATATGCAAATTGGCCCTGTTGCCTTTCAGCACTCTGTAATTAGGTTTATGAAGGACAGCTGTAATACATAATTAACAGAAATGTTTGCAAGCTCTTTTTCTCCTCCACGTCTAAACACGGAGACTTAAACAAGGACGTGTGAAGCACTGGAAGGCTGCGCTTTTCCCTCAAATATATTGATTCTTTTACCCGCCTCCCTCTCAGATATATTATAATTATACCGTTTGTTTATTTATAGATGATGCCATCAGTCAGAGGCACTTCCAGTCGGCCAGAGAAGCTCAGCATTTTGATCTTTGCAGTCTCCGTGATTGGATTGTACAAGATTTAGTCATACACTCGCTCGCAGTTTCACTCCGAGGCAACTTTCTGGATGGCTGGATGGATTGAGTTAGAGAGGATGAGAAAACGTGAAGCGATGATAGCGAGGCAAAACTCTGGAACATGTTTGAATATTTATACGGTGGTCATAGTTAGCATCAGCCTCAGGGGCTCCGTGACGGACAGGAATCTGGAGGCCACGGTGGGATGGAGGACACAGCCAGACGGTTGACGCAGCAACATAAATGGTGAAATAACTACGCTCTCGCTTTTATGAAGTGAGATGGACGGCTCCAGAGAGGCAGCACGGGCTTTAGCCGGAGAGAAGACAGAACAATTCTTCAATTCGGTCGATTGGAAGTAGAAAAAACCTGCAGAAAGGAGCGGGACCCGTAGGAGGAGCGTGTGCCGGGATGGTGCCGACCACATGACTGTCGGTGCAACTCCCTCTGCCACTTTCATGTAGCTCCATCCTCGGCCCTCTGATGTGGTCGTCGCACAATAATGAGAAGTGATGGGTGCTAAATGAAAAGGCCAGGGGATGAAAACACTGGTGATGCAGCTTAGATGTCAGAGTAGTTAGTTCTGTCATCCCTTCATTATGTTTTCAGATGCTGTTTGGGAGACACGCTAAACTCAGGGTCCTCCACAAAGTCAGGACGCTGTGGTCACTGTCGACTTCTGGTGCCGCAGTATATCTGCGTGTCCCTGAGACTTCCTGTACGGTGCATTCATGTGAACTTGAATCCTTACACGTGTGCACATATTTGTTTGACAGGTTGATGTAAGACATGTGGAACTCTTTGCATAGATTCTCATTCCAGCGTCTGAAGGTGCCAGTAGAACAAACATCCCTAAACGTTATAGTCCTGCTGCGGTGCAGAGTTTACACATGCAATCTGTCTGTTATTCTGGTTTCTCCCTATGAAATGAATACAAACTTGTTTATGACAGCTTATATTTAAAACTCCATGCCACATGGGGGTTTTCCTCAAAGCCTAGATGGTTGGTGTCTGAGAGTTTCTGCCATGGGGACATATTTCAAAACTGAAACCATAGAAAAAGAGAAACAACCAAAACAGAGAGGACGAATCCGTCTCTCAGTTTACTCCATGAAACAGTAACAAACTAAATGTGCACTCATCTCAGAGCTCTAAGAGTCTGAATTTGATCATCTAAAGGTCTAAACTAAGAGTAGGTGGGTTTACATGGACAGCCTAATTCTGAATAGATTCGTGAAAGACGTCTAATCAGAAAGAAGTTGCTGCATGTAAATGCCCTTTCAGAAAGAAAAGTCCATTTCCGAATGGGATTCCTTTGCGATGAGGTAGTCTAAGTCCTTCCATGAAATACTTTCCGATATCCAGTCGCTGCATGTAAACACTCTGCATGCACAGCAGTGTGACGTATTTTAAATATGGTGACTCCAGAAAAGTAGCGGTCTACATCGGAGAGTCATTTACTCATCGCAACTTTGAACATAGTTGGACGGTTAGATGGACGAAAAGTTACTTCTTTGTCCTATTTGTTGGCAGTCGACGCCCAGCTCATCGTAGCATTATCGCCACCTTATGAACTGGAGTGTGGATCGTCTGCACGTGTCAGAAAGATGTTTCCGATTCGATGAGGCGATGCATGTAAACACCGGGTCGCAAAAGATCACAGGTCACGTAAACAGACGACCGACATTGTAATTAAGAAAGGTTTAATTTGGATGGGAGAAAATGTCCCATGTTAACCCAACTAATGTTGGGTTCCTCAAACCAATCTAGAACCATGTATTCAGCAGGACAGCTGAGAGAGGCCCCTCCCATGAGGCCCCGTTTCCTTAGAGGGGGGGAACTTGGTCTGCGACAATGTTTATGTACAACATCTTGAGTAGCAGGAACCAGCATCTCCCATCACAACATGAAATAAAGCGTCATACTGCCTTCCCTGACTTCCATTCTTCACATAGTGAACCAGCTGCCGTCTCTTCTCCTGGTTGATTGACCCACAAACATTTTGCATCATGTAAAGAAACACATGTTTCATCGAAACCAAGCCACCTTCCATGCATCCGTGGTCCAGGTCTGGTGTTGACGGGACTATTGTAGGTGCTTTAGGGCAGTGAACAGGGGTCAGCACGGGCGACCTGACTGGTTAGTGGCTACACCGCCGCCACCTCATATGTCCCACCCACTCATACGGGACGTCGTAAGGAGCTATTCAGAGATAAATTGCTCCACTTCCCCGTGGTTATAATCTGGCTGACGACTTTCTGTCTTAAATATGTTAATATTCATTCCACACTACTTCCACATGTTCATTCAAATGTTTCTAAATGACATATTTTAGGTAATACACTCATAGCTTGATGAAACCTCATCAAAGACATCATTGATTTCAGCACACACGATATGTTGAGGCTCCTCCAGTATTTGTTGATCCTCTCGTAATCCTTGGAAGACTTTGCCGGTTACGTCCACTAATGATGTATTAAGATTTTACTGAAGTATGTAGACGTGTACGTGAATGTAACTCCTCAGAGTCTGTTGTACAACATGTCTACGTGAATATAACTCCTCAGAGTCTGTTGTACAACATGTCTAAAGCCCTATCAGTGAATTTATGCATCTTATTGTAGCTTGGTATTAGTGTTTGATGATTACTTCTGTGTTTTGTAGGTGGGCCTTTGTGATGAAGAAACACCTCAGCACCCACCTGCTGGGAAAACACGGAATAGGACAACGCAAAGAGAGGTAAGTTCAACCCCTCTCAGTACGATTCCTGATGGACCCGACCTCTCTGTAGATGAAAAGAAAGAGCTTTGGACAGGTTTCCCTGGCCCGCGTCCTGACGTCTGAGCGTTTCCGCTTGTTTTGAGGAGTGAGACATACAGTGGGCAATTAATTCTAGGTTTTGGAGGATGACTCCTGCAACCCCTACGGAGGCCTGTAGGCTTTAAAGCAAAAGGTCCCCACTAATTACAGTCCATTTCAAGTTAAATATAACTTCAGATCCTCCCTCTCCCTAATGAGTGAAATGTCATTCCGTCTGTCTCTGTTTCCTGCTCAAATCCCTTTTTCTTCTGTCAAAATGTATCTGGATCCCTGCCTCATCGAAGTTCCTGCTCTCCCTCTTGAATTAAGGATGAATGATGTTTCTTTTGCCATTTCTCTCTCTGCGTTTGCTGTGTGTGTGTGTGTGTGTGTGTGTGTGTGTGTGTGTGTGTGAGTGAGAGTGTGTGTAATGTCTCCCGCTTGGCCTTGTCTATCAGAAGCAGAGCCCTGCTGTCAGTGTGTGTGTGTGTGAGTGTGTGTGCATCGTGTATGTGTGTGGAAAAGAAAGATGAGGAGATGAAGTTGTGAAGCCCCCCCCACCCCTGACAAGCCAAAACGAGACGTTAAACACCTCTCAATCTGTCAAGCGAGCTGCTAAAATAGAAACAGACCCGCTTTTTCATTACTAAGCAACCAAATTGATACTTTTGACAACGTGTGGTATTAGAAATGACAAGTGGCTTCAGATATTGAAGTAAGCAGCCGACCAGATGCCGCTCCATCTCTCCGACATTATCGGCTAAATTCTAACTGTCAGCTGTTCATCTGGATTAGATGGAAACAAATCCTCACGTCCTCCATTGCTTCAGGTTTCTGTTTCCTCCGCATCCCTCATCTGTGACCCGCCCACCGCCACCGGTCTGACCGGCAGTCAAACATCTGCAGTCCAGTTTGGCACCTGTCCACTAAAACAACCAGACAAGAAGAGAAAAAGTAGATTTCCTAGAGATGAAGGAGTCGCATTTTTCTTTTTCCTCTCAGTATCGTAACAAACTAAAGAAGAAACATGGTGAACCAGATCCTGCTTGTGAGGCGACGCCCTAGAGGTCGCAGGCCAGGTCACCTGTCCGCAGGTGATCTCTGTAGACAAACTAGTCCTCCGCTGTCGTCGTCGCCGACGACAAGGGTATATCCCTGTGAAGCCCCTAATCCCCTGGGTTCTACAAGTAATCCCCCTGGTTGAACTCCTCAAATTAAATGTGAAGTTACGTCCAAAAACAGTATTTTTCTTTAAAAACAGAAGAAGCTCCCCCTGGTGAATAAAATATGAACTGCTACAGTAAAAAAATATATAAAAGATAGATCTCTCTGTGTAGATTCATACGAGACAATTTGGACATGATCTGACACATGACTGGACAGTGAGGAGAAAATGACCAATGCAAGTCAAATCAACCAACTTCAGGAGTGTTTTTCATAAAAATAGCCCCCCGCCCCAGTGAGTAAAATATGCAATGTTAGAGTATGTATGTGTAATTTAAATTATATATATGTATATGTCATTTAAATATATGTATATGTCATTTCTAATATCTATGCATTATATTAGTTTGATATGATAGTTCCTGTTTCCCTCAGTAGGGGGCGCTTTAGTTCAGTACATAGAGCGGTCATCATTTTGAGGAGTTCTAGGGGGGTTGTTTATACGCTGCAGGGGATTGGGGGTCTTGCTGTAGAGGACGTCGGCGTTGGCCTCGTTTGAAAAGACAGCTCGTCTGAAGACTGCTGGTTTAACAGAAGCCTCTGTTTTTTGGTGATGATCAGGACAATGGCTGCATTGTCTCACTCCACGATTCTTTCCTTTTTTCCTCCTCAGAACTTTCTGTAATAGAAGGTGGCATCATCACTGAGGTCATACAGGAGGAACACGGACTCACACACATGCGTCCTGGGAATGAATGACGCTGTGTGTGTGTGTGTATGTGAGACAGTGTCTGTGTGTTTGGTGTGTGTGTGTGTGTGTGTGAGTGAGATAGTATGTGTGTGTGTGTGTGTGTATGTATGTGTATGTGAGATAGTATGTGTGTACGTGTATGTGAGATAGTATGTGTGTGTGTATGTGAGATAGTATGTGTGTGTGAGATAGTGTGTGTGTGAGATAGTATGTGTGTGTGTGTGTATGTGAGATAGTATGTGTGTGTGTGAGATAGTGTGTGTGTGAGATAGTGTGTGTGTGAGATAGTGTGTGTCATGAAGCATTATACCACGCAGCACGATTACATCAAATAGGTGCATACAAATAGTATATATTAACTCACTAGTTCTTAATTCCAACCCATTAAAGGTTCATGTTATTCTAACGCACACAAACACTCGAGCTGTACGCTCTCATTCCTTCTGTCATCAAACCATCAGCCCTCGTTTTCTTGTTTTATTGCTCTCATTCAAGCACACTTAAACACCTGCCTACCGCACACACACACACACACACACACACACACACACAGTAACATACACACAAACACACTCTCATACACACACCCAAACTCATTGTGTGGGTGTGTGTATGAGAGACAGAGAGAGAGACACACACATACTGACAAACACACTCCTTGTGTGGGTGTGAGGTACACCCACACATACTTTCTCACACACACACTCTTCACACGCACACACTCTCACACACACTCACTCACATACTCTCTGACACACAGACACACACACACACACACACACACACACACACACACACACACACACACACACACACTCAGAGGGAGGACAGCCACAAGGTTTGTTCTATTTAAACCTGTAAAACACTGTGTCATCATTTTTCTGACGGTCCTGCAGACAGAATTTATCTCATCATTAATTAACCATCATATTTCCAACACAGTGCAGCTTAATTAGCACAAGGTCATTGGGGAGGGCTTATTAAGTGGAACAAATTTGGGCAAGTGTTAAAGTGGAGGCAGAGGACAGAGGAGGGAGAAGGAGGAGATGGAGGAGGAAGAGAGATAGAGGTGGGATGACAAGGAGAAACGGGAGAGAGTGGAGATGAGGGAAAGGAAGGAGACGAGCGATGGAGGAGGCGTGTGTTTGTGTGTGTGGGGAAGTGGTTTGGTCCGACATGACAGTGGTTGCTCAAAGATTGATAACTGCACCGGTTTTGAAAGCCCAGACCTGGAGACTAGAACAGGAGCTGAGGGAGGAAGAGAGATGGGGAGAGGAGAAGGATGGGGGGGACTGTGTGTGTGTGTGTGTGTGTGTGTGTGTGTGTGTGTGCATGTGAGTGTGTGTGTGTGTGCGTGTGTGTGTGTGTGTGCATGTGAGTGTGTGTGTGTGTGCGTGTGTGTGTGTGTGTGCATGTGAGTGTGTGTAGGCAGGTGAGTGTTTGCAGGTGTGTGTGTGTGTGTGTGTGTGGGTGTGTGTGTGTGTGTGTGTGTGTGTCTGTAGGCAGGTGAGTGTTTGCAGGTGTATGTGTGTGTGTCTATGCAGGAGGGAGTACCTGAACCAGCATCGGGGGACCGTTGAAAGAGGGGGTGGATTGAGAGGCAATGGGGGTTGTTGGGGGGAGCCAATTGCAAACATATGCTGGCTGGCAGGCGGTGGAGAGATGGATTGCAGTGGGACAGTGTCAGAGAGGCAGTTTCATCACCATCTCTACGGCCCTGTTCACCTGGTATTTTTAGAACACTGGGGAGATCTGTTAGTCAAAGGAAGAGAGGAGGAGGAGGAGGAGGAGGAGGAGGAAGAGACCTGACTAGCTGTAGGTAACACCAGACTCCACTTAGCCAAATCCATCTGGGGCCTCAAAGCGTCAGATATTCTGAGCAGGAGTCTGCGAGGAGGAAGGAGTCAGCTTTCAAACAGCTGATAGCGTTTTTTATTTTTATATATTTTTTATTTATTTTGATCAATCCGCTAAAAACCTCGTTAATCCACATTTTCACTTCCTTCCCTATTCGACCTTTTCTACGTAGTAAGCAGTGAGCAGCGTCAGCCCGACATCCTGGTTCTGATCCCTGAAAGACAAACACATAACACCCTTTATTTTACAGTATTTAGAATAACTAACTGAGAAGAAAGTTCAACCCACTAAAGTACATTTTATAAGAAATCCTCATTTGGAAAATATATTATTAGATAATTAATTATATGTTCATTTTGTCTTGAATACAATTTTGAATTGCTCTTTCTATAATGGACTAATTATTACATCTGCATCATTTAATAACAGCTTTAAGATTAGATTATAAGTTTACGCTATTTATTTGGTCAAAATCTGAGATTTCTCAATTTAAGAGTTAAAAGAACCTGTGAATTTAACATTTTTAGCCGCGGTTACCTAATTCAATAAAGGTCATATAAGTCAAATTGTATAAATCTAATTTATCCAACAGTTTTTAATCACAATAAACGTTAAGCTGTTTTCTTCAAAGGTTTTCACAAATTATTCCAATTAATTTATCTGAGTGTACATTTATAAGTTCTCCGAGGTGTAGGGTTTTAATTTTTTGAATTTATAATTGTAAATACCAGCTACATTATTTGTCTATATTACTGAAAAATGCATTTTTTAGTTTATAACACTCAACATTTTCAAGTTGATAAAAGTCCTTGACAATTGTAAATTCATTTTAATTTCATTAATTTGAACATTTGGGTTTACAGGCGTTTGCAGAGTAATATTTACAAAAACTTCAAAACATTCTAAGTCCATAATAAAATCATAATACCAGTGTAGAAACAAACATTCAACCTTACACAAACAGAAAAATCCGTATTTAAAAGGACTCAAACTAACAGTTAAGAACAAAGACTGATGGCTGAAGGTGAGCTTCTGCAGACCCTCACATCTCAATGTCCTCAGGTCTGCTGTCCTTTCAGCCGCAGCGTCGTCTCCAGCGGGAAACAGTCCATATTTCTATCTCTGACGCTGTGGGCCTTCATCAGGACCAGGACTGAGGGACTGTTGTTGGGCCTTTACGGGTTTATTCTCTCTCGTCTGACTGACTCGTCTGGGGAGAAGTTCTCTTTACATTTAAAAACCTGTTTAATCAAGGAGAAATGTAAGATCGCATTACTTTTACATAATTTCACATTTATATGATTTGTTCATTCTGAACATAAGCAGAAGGTACCAGTTTAGTTCTGTGAAAAAAACTCAGACTTCTTTCCTTTTTGATTCAAACATGCACCTTTCTTTAGTTGAGCCTAAATTCAGGGCATCATTCTTACAGTACCCCCCAGAATTATTGACACCATTTAAAACAAAAAAGAAGAGTAATATGATGTTTATACCCATGTTCTTCAATTCAAAGGATTCACAAAAATGACAGAACCTTTATTCTGTGACCTCTGAACCATTCTTGGGTTGATGTTGAGGTGATCTTCAGAACATTGTCCTGCTGGAAGGTCCAACCACGACCCACTTTAAGGTTCCTGACAGGCTTTTAGGTCTTCATCCAGTATCTGCTGGTGTTTGATGGAGTCCATGGAACCATGTCTTTAACAAGATGTCCAGAACCTTTGGAAGAAAAACAGCCCCTCAGCATCAGAGATCCACCACCAGACTTCACAGTGGGTAAAAAGGGCTTTTCTCAATAGCTTCCTTTCTTGCTAGGCCACACCCATCTTATTTGTTTGTGGCCAAAAAACTCTACTCCGGTCTCATCTGACCTCTGACCTTGTTCCAGTGAAAGTCCCAGTGGTGTTTGTCAGACTGTAGCAGCGTTAGCTTGTAGCAGCGTTAGCTTGTGTGTGGACGACAGCAGAGGCTTTTTACTTCCTACCCTCCCAAAACAGCTGGTGTTGGTGTCGGCGCCATCTGATGGTGGTTAGGGAGACTTTCTGACCCCAAGAATCAACTGACCTCTGACCTCTTTAGCTGTGATCCTTGGAGAGTCTTTAACCGGTCCAACCGTCCTCCTCACAGTGTGTGGGGTCAGTTTGCAGACACGTCCTCTTCCAGGCTAGTTTAAGTGGATGCCTCCACTAAAGGACGTATAAAAGTTTAAACCTTGTCCGTCCATACCTGACAGGTTTAATCAGGTTTATGTTTTACCCTCATCTCCTCATGATTCAGCCAAAATTAGGGACAAAGTTGAGAATAACAATCTCTTTCTTTATTTTTCTTATTTTTCCTCTGTAATGCATATTTGAAGTTATTTAACCTTTGGATAATTCTGGTTCTGTTGTGCTCTGACAGTGGTTACGGTAAAGCCACATAACCACATCATTACAGCAGTGGGGGCTCTGGGTCCTTAAGAGCTAATTTTCTATTTTAATGTTTAAAAGCCACGACAATACAGGAAGACATCATGGAATTTAATTAAACACGTTGTATGCAAGGGAAAAAAAGTGGCGTCTCACTTCAGTGTCTCACTTTGATCCGTTTCTACCTGTGAGCCACCAGTGATGGTCAACACTGGTCACGAGGGGCTTCAAATGAAGAAGCTAATATTAGCCTCATACATTGTCGGAAACCCAGTGGGGAGGGAAAGAAGAGAGAAATGGAGGGGAGGATGGGTGAGGTGACAGAGTCCAGCAATCTGACAGGTTCAGGGTGTGAGAGAGCGAGAGAGAGAGAGAGAGAGCTGAACTGTTATAAAGTGACACAACTGGGTCTCCGTCTCCGTCACACCACCAGTCCACACTGCAGGCGGCGAGCGCAGACATTGTCCTTTTGTCCAGGCGTTTGCTTGAAGGCAGCGCTGCATGACGACCCTCGCCCGTTAGCATAAGATCCTAGCTTCAGTTTACTTTTGACCAAAGATTGTGCTGGTTTAAAGTCAGTGGAAGTAAAGGAGAAGGAGGGCGATCTTGGATTGTAATGGCCTGCAGTGATCTATGAAGGCTTTTATTGAAATAACATTCCACAGCTCAGAATTATGAGAAGAAGATGTCACTTTTCTTATCACCCACTTATAACGTCGTCTCCAGTTGAATTATCCCCCGTCCTCGCCGCATTCTAGTGTGAATATATAATTTCCCTGATTTAGTTAATGGATGCACGTCCTGCGCCGACCCAGAGGGAGAGCGGTTGCACCGTCTCCGGAATCTGTAAAAGTATTCCCACCAGTGTGATTTTATTGATTTTGAATGAGTGTTGCACATGAGGAATATTTTTCTCTGGGCTATTCACCGGAGAACAGAACTCTCTTGATTGTAAAACCAGAAAGAGGATGCAGCCGTCAGTGTGGAATGTGTGGCGTTAACGACGGCAGAGAGTAATTGCTTCTAAGGAGGAACATGGAATAAATTGTGCAACAATTGAATCCCGTTCAGACGTGTGTGTATTTATGTCTGCGTGAGCGCGAGAACCATATTCCAACGTTTCACCGCCTGGTTAGATTTTTATTCCACCATTTCAATCCCAGCAGAGTTTTGTTTTCTCTTCCTGAATGTGCGCCTGCTGCTCTGCCGGCACCTAAAGCAACACTTCAATAACAAGGGAGTGGCACCGGAGCCTGATTGACAGCGGCGACCTTGCTCCAATTGCTTGTAATTAGTTCTTTAAAAACAGGGCGCCGAAAGACAACTGACCCGTCTCGCATACCTGTTTTCATAGGTAATTGTTAAAACGCCTGCCATTTTCACGCTTTTAATAATAAACCCCTCAGGCTAATACACTCATCACTCTTGAAGCAGGAGTGGTGACAACCCCGGGGAAAGATGTGTTTGTTTTAAGAAGGAGGGGGCACTGCTGGGCACAAGCCGCCGGAGAGAATAGTTTCACTGTTTTGGAAACGTCTTAATTGCTAAAATCTGCTCTCAGTGATTCGGAGCAGTCGCCGGCCGCCGTACAGCAGGACTGTAGGCCTGAGCCGGGTCCGCCGCTCCGTCAATCCCTCAGAGGAAAGAGGAAAATAGAAAAAGGAACAGGTGAAAAGGCCGATCCAGAAATAGCGAACACGATGCATACCGCGCAGGTGAGATG
The DNA here is from genome assembly GCA_009660295.1 of Lophius piscatorius. NCBI lineage: Eukaryota > Metazoa > Chordata > Actinopteri > Lophiiformes > Lophiidae > Lophius > Lophius piscatorius. Next base: position 23,286 of record VRLP01005596.1, on the reverse strand, counting down.
AGTCATGAAATACAAAAGACGGATATAATCAGAACCTCCGTCACACCGGACTGCAGCCAGGATTCTCATCCCCGGCTGAATCTGGAAATGTGTTGTTTCGTTTTGGTATATTTGTCGATTAAGCCATTTTTAACTCTGCAGGAAATATTCATGACAGGAGAAATCAGGCTTTTATTCTCCACCAGGGTAATTTTCCTCATCTTCACGTGGCAGAATCCACGGATACATTTCTGTGGGCGTTCACGTCACAGCTGAGCAGGCATCTGGCGCTGCAGCGCTGGACACTGGGCTCGCTGCCGTGTCCCAGCATGCCGTGCAGAGCAGCCATATTGCCCGACACCGAGGGCCGGGACCGTCCTGGTTTGACGGGTGGAGAACGGGCGGAAGTGCCCAGCATGGAGACAGCATGGCAGCAATATGGACCACACAGAGCAGGCAGGGGTCAACCATTCAAGCAAAAACCAGCGTGTGTGTGTGAGTGTGTGTGAGTATGTGTGTGTGAGTGTGTATGTATGTGTGTGCGTGTGTGTGTCTGCGGGTTTGAGTATGTGTGTGTGTGTGTGTGTGTGAGTGTGTATGTATGTGTGTTTGTGTGTGTGTGAGTGTGTGTCTGCGGGTTTGAGTGTGTGTATGTGTGTGTAATTGAGTGTGTTTGTGTGTGCATGTTTTTGTGTGTCTGCCTGTCTGAGTGTGTGTTTGCGTGTGTATGTGTGTTTGAGAGTGTATGTACGTGTGTGTGTGTGTCTGCGTGTTTGAGTTTGTGTGTGTGTGTATGTGTGTGTGCATGTTTGAGTGTGTGTGTGTATGCGTGTTTGAGTGTGTGTGTGTCTGCCTGTTTGAGTGTGTGTGTGTCTGCCTGTTTGAGTGTGTGTGTGTGTGTGGTTGTGTGTTTGAGTGTATGTGTGTGTATCTGCATGTTTGAGTGTGTGTGTGTGTGGTTGTGTGTGTGCATGGTTGAGTGTGTGTGTGGTTGTGTGTTTGAGTGTATGTGTGTGTCTGCATGTTTGAGTGTGCGTCTGTATGCGTGTTGGAGTGTGTGTTTGTCTGCGTGTTGGAGTGTGTGTGTGTGGAGGAGAAAAAGAGGGAGTTATCGGTGCGATAGGAAGATCAAGAGTAGATAAAGACAACCCCTAATTCATTAGAATAAATCCTTTCCCTTAATTATTGATAATGAATCTGTTCTCTAATCTGGCTCTTTCTTCCCGCCCTTATCGGGCCGCGTCAGCACTTTGTCTCTCCGGCTCGGCGTTGGGTGGTAAGGCCTCGTTTGCAGCCACCCAAGGGCAGCAGTCAATAACGTCCCGCGCTGCTCTTACTGCGAGCTGGGATGTGATTAGCGGCAGGAAAACATTCCCGTGAAATCCGTGGAGGGTGTGTGGACTCCAGAACCCCCACATCCTGGGAGGAGCGGGGGGGAACCGGTTTGTCTTGGTTTTGTTTTAAAACACGGTTAAATCCATGTCGACTCAAAGCTTCTGGAGCAACACAGAATGAAACGTCGACCATCATGTATGAGCCATCAGCACCGCGGAGGAACCTCTGCCACCTCAGCACACAGATTCTGTGTGATTGGAAACACTGAGCTCCATTTCCCAGAGGTCTGTGCGGCTCTTGTGGTCCGACCCGGCGCCGGCGAAGCCTCGGCGAAGCCTCTGCGACCCCCGGCTCACCTTTGTGTGCGCCGGCTGCTTGTTTGAACAGGAGCCAGCGGACAGCGCCTCGCTGTTTACCCACCTCAATATTTCATGGAGAATGAACGCGCGCAGAATGAAGGATCGTGTTAATATTGCTGTTAAAATTAAGCGATAATTAAAATTTGTTAGTTTAAAAGCCATCGCAGTCTATAAAAGTTTGATTACTGGAAAATTAGGTGCATTAAGTTTTTATGGGTCGAGCTGTGCCATCACTTGGGAACGATTTTTATGCACTTGTCATGAGGCATATGGTGAAGAGGTGTAGGAGAGTGTGTGTGACTGAGTGTGTGTGTGTGTGAGTGTGTGAGTGAGTATGTGTGTGTGTATGCGTGTTTAGTATGTGGGTGACTTTGTGAGTGCGTGTTTGTGTGTGTTTTTTGTGTATGTGTTTGTGTGTGTATTTTGTTCGAGTGAGTATGTGTGTGTGTGCGTGTGTATGTATGTGTTTGTGTGTATTTGTGTGTGTGTTTATTGTGTATGCGGGTGTATGTATGTGTTTGTGTATGTATATGTGTGTGCGTGTGTATGCGTGTGTATATATATGTGTGTGTGCGTGTGTATATGTGTGTGTGTTTATTGTGTATGCGGGTGTATGTATGTGTTTGTGTATGTATATGTGTGCGCGTGTATATATGTGTGCGTGTGTATGTGTGTGTGTGTGTATATGTGTGTGTGTTTGGGTGTGTATGTATATGTGTGTGCGTGTTTGTGCGTGTGTATATATATGTGTGTGTGCGTGTGTATATGTGTGTGTGTTTGGGTGTGTATGTATATGTGTGTGCGTGTTTGTGCGTGTGTATATATATGTGTGTGTGCGTGTGTATTTGTGTGTGTGGGGGTAGGGGGGCTGTGAGGGAAGCATGTTGAAAAGCTGACACACTTGATTCTTAGAATGCCGCCCCTGTGGTCTTCGTCATCATTAGTTAGGAGTACTATTATCCGGCGCCGTCCCTCGTCATCATCATGTGTTTTTCACTCACTTCACTTTTTTTTTTATAGTTGAATACTTTTTAAACTTGTAGCAACTTTTTTTTTTTTCCGCATGGACAGCTAAAAATGACTTATACTCTCAGACCAATACAACAATAATCCAAATATATATTACTTTTCAGTTTCATGATTATGAACAGAAATATATAAATCATCATTTGTGATATTTACTCACTGTTTTATTATGGGCTATATTACTTCTACTTAACATAATTATTATCATGTGCGATAGTATACTCATTCTTATCTTGCTGTTATTCTCGTTACTTTGACTTTTTAGACATTTTCTTTCTTACATATTTCAAAGAGTTCTCACATATTATTTTTCTTTTCCCTCAGGCGCCTTTTTTGGGGTCTTCATCTGTCCCAAAAAGTCACAAGACTTTATAGATGCATCAGTTGTGGCACACATTTGGAGAGGCCCCTTTTTTTAACCTGTTAGTATGAAACTTGGTACAAATGTTTATCATATCAAGATCAACCAGAGAGTCTCTGGATGCTGTGACGTAAACTCAACAGGAAGTCGGCCATTGTGGAGCAAACATGTAATATATACTTTACTCAACGTTTCCAGGTCTCATTATTTTCAGTTTTCTTATCCGAGGATTCGGATCCGATCAACTTCAAACTTTGTGACTGACGCTAAGAACATAAGGGTTTAAAGGTTCTTAAATGCTTGAGTTTTTGAAACTATATAATATAATATAAACGATCTGGACGGTTTAGGTTGTCAAATATTGATGTAAATAATTAATAAGTAATATGAGATGGTTCACTCCACAGGATCCAAACTGGGTCAGATAAGTCATGACAGGATGTTGATGCACTGGTGTTCAGATTTTAAGGTTTAGATTAATCATGTTGCTGTGGCGACACATTATGCAAATTAGCAGGTTGTTGAAGGTAATATATTAGCAGGTAATATATAAGTGTTGTATCTTTTACAAACTCGTCATAGAGATTTAATCAGATCTGCATGGCAATTTGTAAAAGAAATCCCAAAGCATTGGAATATAAAATGCTATCAAACGTGTTTTCCATAACGTAAATGGCGTGACAACTGCGGAATGGCGAATCTTGATCCCTCGCCATAGTACATGTCTCCTCATAACGTCCCTCTCTGTTGTCCAATCCGTCCCAAACTTCTCTTGTTGGATAAGAGTCCGGTCCTGAAATCGTTCATATGCTAATATTTTGTTACTGTGATAGCGCCACCTGCTGACCAAGAACTAGGCCTCAGGTGACAAATATCTTCTGAATAATGTGAAATAATTTTTAAGTATAAAAGGTCAGACCCGTTAACAAGCTGGTGATGGGGAACCGGTCGCGGCTGGTGCAAAGCCCAACATGTTGCCCGGGTTGGAGGGCCCGTTAATATTTATGTTCCTTTATATCCTTCAGTCACTTATTGTATTTTTTGTCGGTCTCTGGCTCCAGAATGTCCTTCAGGCTTCAGTTCAGTTTTATCCCGTCTTATCTGGGTAGCTGCAGGACGCCCACTTCCTGGCAGCAGCAACTGTGACAAAACGCCAATTATAAATCGGAGCCTGAGTCTTTGAGATGAGAGGTCAGAGGTCACGTATACATCTCAGCTGTTTTATGGTCGTGTCACACGGCGGATGATGTCACATCATGGAGGCTGCGTTGGCGTTTGTCGCCCTAACACCCAGCTCCTTGATGCAGGGGGCAGCAGGGACCTATGGGCTCCTATTACTAATAATAATGTTAGTTAAAAGTCCAGGGTGTGTCCCAGACTCTGGAGCCACTCGTCATGTCAGAACAGCCTGACCTCGACTCGTGGAATAAATCTGCAGCCGTCTACCTCATCTCGGCAGCGCCGCTCCAACAGTCCCTCCAGCTCGTGAAGTTTTTCTTTCCTTAAGAATGATGTCACCCGCCGTCGAAACCCAAGTGACATTACTCAAGCAGACAAGAACGGACAACGTGCACCGTTCACCTTCATGTTCGTTCACGCCGTGGCTCAGAACCGGCCGGCTCGGCACTGACACAATACTTCAGCCGACTGTTGACAGTGGTGGGACATTATGCGAAGTGGGACTGAGGAAGAACTGGGCTTTTGCCAGCCTGTTTTTCTTTTCTATTGAAACATCAGCCTGTCATGGCAGAAATGGATGTTGCCAGGCATCACTAATGAGCCAATTAATCAATGAATTAGCTGAGCAACGATTAAATTAATGAGAGCTGGACGGGCGAGCGGCAGTCGGGGATATATCCTGAGGTAGGTGATTAACACACACAGAGCAGGCAGCGATCAACGAGGCCATCATTAAGTTGGACAACACTTCCTGAACTTTTCTCTTTTCAGCTAAATATAGAATGATCTAATTTGTTTTATTTCACGTCGGCAGCAAACACGATCACGTTTTCCCAAGCGGCTCCACTGGACAGAGACGGAGATGTTGTTCTCCAATGTTAGCCCTTCTGGCAATCACTTCCGTCAGTCAGGAAGGACTGTCTGCTCCCACTAGCAGCACAAACAAGAATAAATAGAGTCTATAGACACACAGGGACTCACCTGTGAGCACCTGCATTTCCTTTATATTTGCATATCATCATGCAAATTAGAATATTCACGGTCCAAACAACCACAGCCATGGAAATCATTTATATAACCTGATTAGAATAATTGATATAATCCAATTAGTATAATTTGATTAATTCCCCTTTAGAAAGCCTCCACCAATCAGCCACAACATTATAACGACCGACAGATGAAGTCGGTGTAACATTATCTCGTTACCATGGCACCTCTCGTTACCACGGGTGGGATTTATCAGCCAGCAACTGAACATTCTGTCCTCAAAGTTGATGTGCTGTTATGAAGAAAAATGGCCGAGTGTTTAAAGGTCCAAGCGACTTTGACGAGGGCCTATTTGTGATGGCTAGACGACCGGGTCGGGGCATTACCAGAACCGAAGGAATGGTTGGTGTTTAGCATCTACCAAAATGATGAGAGGAAGGACAACTGGTTCACAGAGAATTGGTTGGGTCTCTGTAGATAATTATATAAAGAGTCTGGACTAGACCTGAGTCTTTCTGGAAACCACCTTCAGACAAGTTTTAGCGTCCGTTATTAGAGAGGTGGTTATTATGTAATGGCTATTCAGCCCATAACTAACTTATAATAAGTGAAGAGGATGTTGATGTAAACGTTACTGAAACATCATTGAGATGTTGGAGGTTTGGGGGGAGGGGACCTTTAGGGGCCTCCTAGGCGTCCAGCATAATGAAGAACAACCTGGAAAATGAGAACGTGAATCATGTCCTCAGCCAGTTTATGTAGCTCCACGATTCATCAGCCACCAACAATAACTGTGACCCCTGATGGTCCAGTAGGACTGAATGTTGGACAGTGGGGGTCTATGAGGCCACCCTTCAGGTCTCAACATCACTGCAGCACTTCATCTCCACACAGCCTGTATATGAAGCCCCCCTAGATGAGTGGAGGGAGGGTGGGCAGCGGTGTTTGGGAGGCTCCCATGATTATGTGACATCCTCCGGAAGACCGCTGGAGTTGTTTCCTCCATTACTTAGAAAGGGAGAAAAAAAGAGGCCTTTTCACTATTGAGACTGTCACTCTCAATTTGGGCTAACGGTAAACATGCACAAGGCCTCGTGTATCCCCCCCCCCCACCTGCTCTAACCCGTGAACTCCCCCCACACACACACACACCCACACCATCTCCACCTCCCCTCCCCTGCAGCGGATCGCCGTGGTGACAGTTTGATTAGATCATCAATCGTGGCCGTTAACAGCGGTTTTCCTGAGCACCTGGACCGCCAGGTCACAGCTGGCTCTGAGCTACTGCTGTCCCCCTGACCCAGAGCTGTGTGTGGGTGTGGGTCCGTCTGAACGCCCGTGTGCACAAGTGTGCTCGCAGACACACAACCGCTCAGACAATCCACTGTTTCTGCATGTGCAGGCCCGGTTCTTTGTTCCGATGATGTCAGGGTTTTGTGTTGCGCAGCATCTCGTGTTGTGTGACAAACGCGGCGCTCATGTTTTTTTTTTACTCAGTTGTGTGTCTGTCCATTTGTGAGCGAGTGCAGAACAGAGCTTTATTCTGATGTCCGCCACTGTTCCAATTCAATACAGATTAGAAAGGAGTTCCCTCAGGGGGGCCTTAGACCCCGTGTGCTTTTTATATCCCTGAGAGGTCGGGGTTATTATGGGATTGTCATCGTCTCCACCGCATCCGCAGATGCTTCGTGTTAACGCCATAACTCAAAAACTACCTCAAGAATCACTTGAAGTCTTATACCCACACAGACCTCAGAGACAGGAAGAACCGGCCTGAGTTTTTGTGTATTTCTTCCTAACTGTTGGTCCAATTTAGAGCAGATTATGTGCGTTTAAAAGTTTGCTCTTAAAGTTCAGATTTGACTCTCATGCTGGAGTTTTTTTCTACTTTTTGTCTTTTTTCTTTTTACAGAAAACTCTGTTTTTCGAACACAACTTCAAATTTCGTTTGAAGAGTTCAGTCAGGGCGATAGCTTGTACAACGCAGGGGATTGAGGGCTTTTTTCGAGGATATACCCCTGACGTCGGAAACATCAGCGGAGGCCTGGTTTCTGACCCGGACCTGCGAGGTTGGAACGTCTCATGAAGGTTTTAGTTCTTTACATAACGACAGGTGGAAATATGTTTAATGCAGGATTTCCTGAAGAGTAAAATTAGAGGAGTGACACAGCGGACTGAAGACAAACAGCAAACACATCCATGTCTGTTCTCTAGAAGCTTCCTTCAGAGTGTTTATATAGTCTCCTATTATAGTCTCCTCTGTGTTTGCAGGTACACAGATACCAGTGTGTAGTAGTGATGACTACTCATACATTACACACACACACACACACACACACACACACACACACACAGCGCGTGCCACAAACACACATATACATAAATTCACCTGCTTCCCCGCGTCGTCTCCGGCGTCTGTATCGGGTTCCTCTTCGTTCTGGTAAAGCTGTTAAATTTATGGGCTAACAATAATGGGACAAAGTGTGTGTCTCATTGCGATTCCTCAGGTATTCCATGATTAAATAAACGTCCCCCGGTCTTTTCATAAAGCTTGTTTATGGCGGCGTGGCACCATATGCTACTGCTTCCACCCCACCCACCATCTCCTTTTCTCTCTCCGTCTCTCTCGCGGTTGAATTCTTCTCTCTCTTTCCCTTTGTCCCTGAGTGTCTCTCCGTGCCTCACACACTCCACCTCTACCAGATGCAGGATGGCCATTATTCTGGGGCGGAGGAGCCCACGGAGAAGTTGTGAATTAACATGTAGAAGGAGCAGTGGAGTGATGATGAAATCCATCTGCGCTCCTCATAGCTGCTGCTTACTTACTGAATTGTCTTTGCTTTAATGGCGCCGCGGCAACAATACGATGCTGTTTTATCAACTCCACATGCGGTTCTGGTTTATTCTGTTCAGATGCTCAGATGTGACTTATTTGCTGGGTGCCGGTGAGGATCTGGTGTGATGCAGCTCCGTGTGGCTCCACCCTGTTGGTCGGAGCAGGGTTGTGGAAATCCACTCGAATCATCTCGACGTCAAGGTCTAATTAAGAAACCATTAAAAAATAGTCCCCCTATTTTTATACTTTTTAAAAAAAATATATAAGCAAACTTGCTTATTTTACAATTATTTTGTTATAGACCGAAGTACTGAGCCCATTATATAATAAAATTAATTTATAATGTTCCATCGTGTAAATCATACATTTTAAATGTCTTTATTCAATTTATTAACTACATTTAAAAAAAAATTAAAAAAATTAAAATTGCTTTTGAATACAAAGATGTGAGTCTTTTTTTTTCAATCTACAGTCTCCATGTCACGTCCAGGAAATCATGTTTGTGCACAGATCGTAAAGAATCCTGAATCTATAAAAGTAGTAAACGGGCAGAATGGTTGCAGATGTGAGCGTAAAGAAACGCCGTGGCTCAGGTTTGTGTCGGACTCTGTGACACCTCTGTGCTCGCCGGGCCGGGCCGGGCCGCTCTGACTGTGCAAACAAGGCAAAGTTGGGACCGGTAATTAATTCTCCAAAGCATTGTGTGTGTGTGTGTGTGTGTGTGTGTGTGTGTGTGAGGACATCGGAAAAAAACAAGCGTTGCTACACAGCAAGTCAGAAAAGCAATTAACTCCTCCAGCCAGGACGTGGCGGTCCACACGTGTGACTGTTCATTATATTGTCTTGTAGGGTTCCTGAAGTTGAGTCTTGGTAGAGGGCCAGACACGGAGCCCGTTTGTGTTCTCAGGACTTTTGTTGTGATTATTAATGGCCGCTTCACATTAACCCCGCCGTGCTAATATGCTCGACAATGGCCCAAATCACCTGAGCGATGAGGACGATGGCGGCGGCCCTGTCCCCCCGCATAGCCAACATCGTAGCAGCTACCCCACTACCCCCCACCCACCCCCCAGCCCAATGATCAAGATTAATGAAACCTCCGCCGTTTTTAATTAGCACGGCTGCAGTCATCAATTATGTCTGCCCCACCCCAAATACAAATATTGTTATATTTGGGGGGGAAATTCTTGATTTATTTCATTGTGGTGGCCGAAGGAGTGAGATGAATGGCCTCTCATCATGGTCATTTGCGGGGATGAGGAGGAGGAGAAGGAGAGCGGGGCAGAGTGGAGGACATGGACAGGGTCAGTCTGGGAATGCAGAGCCTGCAGGGAAAGACCGGCGGGCTTTTGTGTCTGTGGAGCCGCCGACTCAAAGTGTCCACAAACTTCAGCAGACATTCCTCAAACACAGAACTTCACCGACGCTAGTTTTACTTCAGCTGAGTAGAAAATCAAACTGTTTCTTATTTATGACACTTAGAAATGCATCACCGGCCTTTAATGTGATCACAGCTGTTTTTCATCCTCTAATCAATTCTATAATTTCATTTTTTGACAGATGCTCATTCATGACTTAATCTGATGTTCAGAAAAACATATAATAGAGACAATATAAACTTATAACAAGGAGATTAATTAAAGTGCTGTACGTATGTCCCGTATCCAAGAATCCATCTGGTTGATTATATTCTATAACTGCGCTGATTTAATCCTCGACGCTTGAATCCGAGGCGGCTGGACTTCTTGTGTAGGATAAACTTTAACATACCTGTGCGGCGTATCGCTTCAGAGGGACCCCTAGTTTATCACTTTAAAATAAGTTGATCCATAACAAACCATTTTAGGAAGTTCTGAAAGGGTTGTTCAAACATGACGTGTTCTTCTCATGGATGTCTCCTTGTGTGATTGATTAGTTCAGCTGCAGATCAGTTTTCACAATGAATAACAGTTCATCCTGTCGTACACAGTCTGTAACACTTTCTCCCTGAAGCGGGCCGTACTCCTCTTGGACCGATCCTGAGCCTCAAGACCGTTGGGCCGGGTTCGGTGTCCGTCCAGTATAAGGTCGGCAGTAGGTCGTCCGTTGCCAAGCTTTAACTCAGTTAAAGCAGAGTCACTGGTCAATTCCCCAAGGTCAGCCTGTGCGAAGTGGCTACTGAGCATCTGAGTTACCATGGCGACACGGCGCGTCATGTGGGTAATAAATGACAAGTAGTCATAAAGCAGGAAGTGGAGTTTGTGGCTGGTAGCAGCTGAACAGCCAGGAGGAAAGAGAAAGGTTCTTAGCCGTCAGAGCGATGCCAGCTATCAAGTTAACACTCAATGCAGTCAAACGTAGCTCGCTTACCCACAATTCTCTCTGCTAAATGGACCAGCCATTCTGCCCATGAAGACTGCAGGTCCAGATACGAGTCCTAGCGTCCTACAGGCCTCTATCTGAAAGGTTCCAGCAGACAGGATGGCACCAAGGCAGTTTATTTATGTCTTATTAGCGTGTTGCTAGAAAATAAACCTCTTCCTTCTTTCAAACAAAACTTTATTGACAATCATCCACAGGTTTAATTCAGTTTTATTCACCAACCGTGTGAGCATGTCTTAAGCTTCTGCAGGAGATGTATTCACTCTGCTTGAGTTGGAATCAAACAACGACTCATCTGAACTCCTAAATGGTTTAACTAACAACAAACTTTTACACGTCATCCAACCGTCCTTATTTTTCTTG
>VRLP01005596.1:0-10000 GCA_009660295.1 Lophius piscatorius | reverse complement strand
GCAGGTGAGCCTAATGAAATTCTAGGAGTGTAATTTGATTTACGAGGTGCTAATGCGGCCTGATATTAGAGAGAAAAAGCTCTGATATGGCCGCCTTGTGCTGTATTTAAGGCCTATCAGAAGCCTGATAAAGAGCATCCTGTCCTCAGCGCCGCCGCTGAGTTATTGTTGCAGATATTCATATTGATAGTAATTCTTCCCGACGCAATTTAGTGCCGGCAATATATAAATATGGAGATAATAGTTAATTTTGGTGGGTGCTCAGATTGCGATGCTTTAAATCCAAGACAAAAAAAAAAAGCTTTTGAGCGGTGAAGCATCTGGACACTTTTTAAAGTGCCGTTTAAAGGATGGGTGGGGGGGATGGGGGGGTCGGCTGAGGCCTTTGACCGAACCGTGTCACACAAATCAGATTTCCAGTGCGATTCAGCGGCTGCTAATTTGAGCAGGAAGCTTTTGGAGCCCTTGATTTGCAGTTTTTCGGTTGAAATGTTTTTATTAATAGTCTGATATCCGTTAAAGCCATTAAGCTTTTAAATGAATTGAGTGTAGAAGCGAGGCGTCACATCGGTACGCACACTTTGAAAGATCGTTCTGTGGTGGGTTTTTTCACAGGATCATGTTGTTCCATTCTCTAGCAATTTAACATTTTATATATGTGTGTGTGTGTGTGTGTGTGTGTGTGTGTCTCTGTGTGTGTGTCTCTGTGTGTGTGTGTGTGTGTCTCTGTGTGCGTCTGCTCAAATGTAGGCCCGCCTGTTTCAAAGTGTGTTTGGGACTATTGATCTACGACTCATAATAAAACAGGCAATAACAGGGGCACCACAGAGGGACCTGGCCTTTGTGCCTCCCCGCTGCCCCTCGCTCCCCTCTCCCCCTCCATGCCACCTCCTTCCTCCTCCTCGTGGCCTCTCCCCACCCTCTAAGTTATGGGCTGAATAACAGTGCAACAATATTAAGATAACATTTCCTGATTGTTTGTCAGGCAGCAGGCTCCTTCACCCCGCTTTCATCACGTCCACCGTGTTCATTAAATTGACAATTTGTATTTGCCCTACAGCGGGATAAACAGGAGCTTATCTGATGGGCCGGGTCTTTTATTATTTATTTCATTATCTTTTTTCTTCTCCTTCTCCTCCCCCCTCGTTCTCCCGGGATTGAAGGTAAACATAAATCAGCAGCAGCATCTCCGTTGTGTGCTGTTGTTTATATTGCAGTCATATGCAGCAGCCGCGGCATCGGCGGCGGCGGCGGCGGCGGCGGTCCCCTCAGAGGAGGTTCGTCTACAGTGCTCTGCAGACACATGTGGCCTCTTGGTGGAGGGTTTCTCTTGTTGTTTGTGTGTCACACACCGGCCACACACTCCTGCGGGTCTCAGTGTGATAAACCTCAGTAGATATTTCACTTGTAAAATGCTTTGCTGTCTGGATCATTCCCCGTCTTGTTCCTGGGGAGATTTCTCTCTTCTTGTTTCCGCAGCAGATTTCCTACTGCTGTATCTATTAAAGAAGTCCAGAGATGTTTCTCTGAGTCAGACTGGAATCTTAAAACTTGCTTCAATGGTGGAAAACGGATCCGACCGCGTGGACCGCTGCGTCTTCCACGGCATTCCCCTCGAGCGCAGTGAGCGACGGTGCTGCCCGATTCCATAACCTCGCCGGGAACACGCCTGTCATCGGTCGACATTATGCAGGCAAACGAAGAGTAACAAAGCCTGCTCCCTTAGTTAGGAAACACTTGTCCCAGAAATGTAATCTTTTGCCAGTTTTTTACCCCGCCCCCCCCATCTAATCAGGTTTGAATTGACTGCCAGTGAAGGAAGAGCTTCTCCTCAGACACACGCAGGTCCGAGTCCAGTCAGCCGCCATTTAAGGCTTACTCAGTCTTCCTCCCAATATCTGGGAGAGCTCAGGGCCAAATGATTTAATCTTCATTCAGCTAATTTAGTCTGGATTTAAGCTGCCGGGTTTGTCGAAGTGCAGAGTGATGGAGTCTGAAAACAGGACGAGAGGGGAGGGCGGAAGGAAGGAAGGAGGGAGGGAGCTGGAGAGAGATAGAGATAGAGCGATGGAGGGAGAAGGGAGAGGTGGTGGTGGGTGGGGGGGCTGAAAATGATGATCCATCCTGACCCTAGTGAATGCTGTCATGTTCCTCCCTCTAGGTAATCTCTCTCACTCACTCGCTATTTTGCATGTGAAAATGCTCTCCTGACAGTTGCATATCAGATAGATTTTCTCTCTTTTTTTCTGCCCCCCCTCGCTCGCCCTCGCCAAATAAACAACAGTCTTCACTTTGAAGTTGTCTGTTTGTGTCAGTTTGGCTTGAGGCGAGAGTCGGCCTCTCTCTCTCTCTCTCTCTCTCCCTCGCTCTCTCTTTGTGTTACACTCTGAGAGCACTGGCGCATTTCTTCTCCCACCGACCGGCCAACACAACATTTACACACAGAAAAATCACAAAAGGAATCTGTGTTTGTCAAAGAAGGGTTAATAATATGAATCCAATCTGTTAAAAAAGAAAAAGAACAGATGCTGCTCCTTCAGACGCCTCTAAGATTAGTGGAATGCATTGAAGAGGAGGCTAAGGGGAGTCAGTCCGGACCCACGCTACCGTCACCTCATGGTTTCTGTGTGATTCAGTTCATTGTATTAACAGCTGAATCTGGTTTTTTCTTCTTTCTTATCATTAAAAAATGACATTCTTTGAACAGATTTTTTTATCATTCAAGCTTTCATCTCACCCTCCTTCTCTCTGATCCACCTCACCAAGCACCCCCTCGCCACTTGGGGGCGATAGTGAGTCTGTGGTAATGAGTGGGGCTTTCCTATTCTAAGCCCTGTTAGATGTACAGTTAGTCCTCCTCAGGGAGTTTCATCACAATTAAGGCCAGTGTGGCCTGTGATGTTCTGACAGTAGCCCTATATGCCTGAACCGGTGGCTGGATTACACCACAGTATAGATATGCTAATGAGTGGCAGTATAGACACAGGAGCACGCAGCCCTCTGAATATACAGGCAGGAGGCCCACCTGGGTCTTTGAATAAATCTGCACAGCGTGTCAATCATGTCGCCTTGCTCCATGATCAGAGGGAAAGAGAGAGGGAGCAGGAGATGGAGAGGGAGGAGATGGTGAGGTGCAGGAGATGGAAAAGCAGGGGTGTAATGACAGGAAGTAGGACTTGCTCACAACTATAGTGGCTGCTGTTAATCAGAGATCTGCAGCCAGGCAGCAGTTAGTGGCCCTTCTTCTGGTTATCCTATCTCCCATCTAGTAGTAACCTCCTGCCAAGGAGATTATGTGTTCACCCCCCCATGGTTCCTCTGTTTCTTTGTGTCTTCGTGAGCAGGAATAGGGAAAAACTACAGGACAGATTTGGACTGACGTCGTTTTGGTAGATCCTAGAGGTGAAGGAGATGTTAACAGTGTGGATCAATGTTGTAATCGACCATGAAAATACTAACCCCTCCTTAAATAAGAACGTGTTTTTTTTTCCAAATTCTAATACTTGAATCCAACTGAAACGGACCTGAATGGTGATGTCAGAGCTACTTTTTATTCGCCACACGTCCTCCTCCCCTCTTAAATACGAGGTTAGAGACTGTGTGTAGAGTTTGTAGCTGCGTCTGACTACATATTTTACCAACTACATTTTCTTATTCCCTCCTTTATAAATAGTAAATGGAGTGTTCTTCAACACTCAATGCTCTTAGCAACACAAGCCAGCGTATATTCACCCATTCACCCTCATTCACCCTCATACACCCTCATTCACCCAGAGGTGGTAGCGTCGTAAACTTCTAAGCCTTCAGGACTTTCCTCCAGTGAAGCGCATTCCTGAAGACCTCTGTCTTAAAACATTATGATATTTTAAAATGTGTACCTCACATCCTGCAAGTACCCTAATCAGCCATAACACTTTTTTTAAATTTCTTTACCAGAACCAGCTAATTTCTCGCTTTGTTTTGTTTGACGACATCCTGTCAGTCCACCTGTCCCACACAGAGATTTGATTTTATAATCTACGTTCATGTTTTTGGGCTCCTAGGTAGACCACGCCTCCTTTTATCTCCTCTTCTTCATCAGGCACAGTTTGAAACTACCGGCACGGACTGGGTTCCAGGTTCTGTCGGCCTCCGTTGGGTCTTAAATACTTTTAATTTATGGAGTAATGGGGACTATTTGAGGGAACCTCATCCTGGCTCCTCTTCCTCTTCTCATCCTCTTCTCTTCAATGCTCCCACAGAATGACTCAAGCTCTCCTGGTCTTCCTCCCTCTCCTCCCTCCACCTCCTGGGTGTGCTGTGTTCCGCATGGCGCCTGGCTGTTTAGAGGCAGTATGCATATGTATGGGCGAGACGTGGATCGTGACGGGATCTGACACCCGGGGACAAGATCAAAGCGCTCCATCTGATCCCATAAAAACAAACGCAAACCTTCCTCTCATCCTTACAAAACCCCCACTGATAGTCGACTCCTCCATCTTCTCTTCATCGCTCTCGCTCTTCCCTCCATCCCAGCACGCCCCAAGCCCACGTCAAGGCCCGCCCGACTCTGCGATTAGGCCCCGTGATAAACAACGGGCCGTTTAGCTCATAAAGCAGGAGTGTTCTGCATAATGCTTACAATAAAAGATAGCATCTCTTCACTCATCTTATTTACCTCTCCCACGGCGGCACGGGCGACCAGCCCTTCTATAAAAAGCCGAGGGAGGAAGGAAACGTAGACGCAGACACACGTCTGTTGGTCAAACACCAAGTCTCTGCCAAGTCAGCCGAGGAGCAGAGGAGGAAAAACAGGCCTCCTTAAATATGCATTTCAGCTTAGAGCCAGGTGATGAAGGCGCCATCTTAAAGACGATCCATCCTTTCTGGAAAGTGGGCTTAAAATGTCCTCTGAAGTCGCGCAGGATGACATCCGTATCGCATTTAGATTCATCTTCATGCAGCATATAGATTGATATGGAAGCCGGGACACATTTTCACTTCTACCTCTCCCTCTCCCCATCTTTAATTCCCTCCTTTCTCCCTCCCTCTCATTCTCCTTTGCTCCCCTTCTTCCAGTAAGGAAGATGTATGAGTTTGAATTATTGATTCAGACACATGCTACATGCTGCTCGGAGTCATTATTTGTTCAGGTGAGTGTCATGCTGCTCGCTATGAAACAGATACCACGGGGATTAAGCGACACAATCAGGACTTAAAGACAGCCGCCCTCCCTAAAATAACATTCCCCTCGCTGCAAGACGAATGCTCCCCAAAACCCCACTTCATTTGTTTATGACGCGCACATTAGTCATTCTGGGCCGGAATTATAGCATGAGGCTAAAGATTAATTCAAGCACAGGCTTCTGCTATTGTTTTTACTCGTGTGTGTGCGTGTTGGTGTGTTTGTGTGTACGTGTATACGTGTGTGTGTGTGCGTGTGTATGCGTGTGTGTGTATGTGTGTGTGTGTGTGTGTGTATATAGGAGCAAACACCCTACATGTTGACTAAAATAAAACTCAGCGTTTGTTGGGTGGTAGGCGTCGGCATGAAGGAGAGACAGATGTCCAGAGTTAATACTCAGCTTTTATTTTGCGGTATCAGAAAAGAGGCTTTTGTTGGAGAGGATTCCTATGGAAAGATAATCATCAGATATTGTCTAACACCACAGATGACCACACAGATGGTCATTCTGGGCCCAGAGAATGTGGAGCACATGTAGGAGCTCGCGCTGAAGGAAGTCTTCCTCAAGACCCACCGCTCGCCCTACTTGAAGTAAAACCTGAAGGCGGAACTGTAAATGATTTATTATTGCAGATTTCACTAACTGAACTACGATCGACTGGTCGAAGCCTCAGGATGTTAGATATTTATGTGATGGAGCAGATAACCTACCCCTGAGCACATCGGCTCAAAGTTGAGTCCCGTAATGACTTTATTAATACTTAAACTGACAGGAAGGTTTTGTAATGCACTTACTTATTACATTCATTTTAAATATTCATTTATTTATATATTCATTTGTTTTTTTCATCTTATTCAATTCTTTTTTATTTATTTTATTAATCTTATTCCATTACCTCATGTATTATTTGATCCTTTGGTCCTTAACTTGCTCCCATGATACTGCCTCATTATAAAAAGCTGTAAATAATATATTTTCCCTTAAAATCAGAGAGAGAAAATAAATATATATATACAGTATAGAGGCTTTTTGGACAGAACCATAAACTCCCCACATGATGGATCAGGGTTAGGATTGACCTGGCTGAGAGAGCGCTGATGATGAAGGTGTGAGCAGAGAGTAGAAGAAGAAGGCTCCTTATGCTGGAGCCTTCAGAGGGAGCTGCAGGTAAAATGTTGCTAACTGTTCATTTAGCCCGGGATAAGTGGTCAGGGATGCAGGACAGGTGAACTCTATTCTCCCCGCTGGCCTTCCAGGATCCGTGTGTGTGTGTTTGTGTGTGTGTGTGTGTGTGTGTGTGTGTGTGTGTGTGTGTGTGGACTGTAACAGAATTTCTCTACTCCTCTGGGCCCCGGTGCAAAGCAGAGAATAAATGGCGGAGGTGGCAGGCCAGGACAGAAAAATCAATGCCTGCTTATACAGACATGACACACCAGCAGCCTACTGGATTCTTTGTGTTTGTGTGTGTGTGTGTGTGTGTGTGTGTGTGTGTGTGTGCGTGTGCGTACACAGCATAGACCTGCACACTGTTGGTCATGCCTGAATTCCCAGCATCCTCCATTTCCTCTCTCCCAGGTTAGATTGTCCAGTATTTGCCATCAGCTGTGGGATCAGTAAATAACTCCTGGCTCTCCTCTGCTCCTCTGCTCCTCTACTCCTGCAGGAAGTTTGAATGTGACCTGTGCGATCGCTCCTTCAGTGAAAAGTGGGCCCTGAACAACCACATGAAGCTGCACAGCGGGGAGAAACCCTTCAAGTGCAGCTGGCCATCCTGCCACTACGCCTTCCTCAACCTGTCGGCCATGAAGGACCACTACAGGACCCACACTGGTGAGACACGCTAGCATCGTCCACTGTTAGCCAGTCCTCCTCCGCACACACGTCCGCTGACCTCTGACCTCTGACCTCTGAAAGCATCCGATTCTAATGCTTTTACAGGAAGTTTTTTTCTTTTTTCTTTTTTGAGTACACAGGAGGTTATTTATCAGAACTAAACTTAGATCAGATCAAAATGAACTTTTCCGTTCCTCTACAGCTCTAGAGTGTTTATCAAAACAAAGTTTATGTGTGAACTGTGAAAATCTCACTTTAATTATGAAGCATCACAGCTTTGTCTGCTAAAAATAGGAAGAGCCTTCTCTGGCTGATAATAGTCATAAGCTGTCCATCTGGACCACGTTGAGGACTGGTTCCACTCTTGGATCCTGATGCTGTCAGAACAATCACAATTATCAGATGTCATATCAGGCGATTCTATCCAGAGAGAGTTTATAACCGAAGGGAGATTTAAAGAGGAGATGTTCGCAGTTGATCTTTGTTTTCTGAATTATTTAATGCAGGAGTTAACTTTGTCTGTGAAAGCAGATCTGGTCACACAGTGTGTGTGTGTGTGTGTGTGTGTAAGTGTGTATGCTTGTGTGTGTGTCAGTGTGTGTACACTTGTGTGTGTGTCTGTGTGTGTGTAAGTGTGTCAGTGTATGTATGCTTGTGTGTGTGTTTGTGTGTGAGTGTGTGTACGCTTGTGTGTGTGTCTGTGTGTGTGAGTGTGTGAATGCCTGTGTGTGTGTCTACGTGTGTGTGTGTCTGTGTGTAAGTGTGTGTACGCTTGTGTGGGTGCCTGTGTGTCAGTGTGTGTATGCTTGTGTGTGTGTCAGTGTGTGTAGACTTGTGTGTGTGTCTGTGTGTGTGTAAGTGTGTCAATGTGTGTATGCTTGTGTTTGTGTGTGAGTGTGTGTACGCTTGTGTGTGTGTCTGTGTGTGTGAGTGTGTGTATGCTTGTGTGTGTGTCTACGTGTGTGTGTGTGTGTCTGTGTGTAAGTGTGTGTATGCTTGTGTCTGTGTGTGTCTGTATGCTTGTGTGTGTGTGTCAGTGTGTGAGTGTGTGTATGCTTGTGTGTGTGTCTACGCGTGTGTGTCTGTGTGTGTGTCTGTATGTGAGTGTGTGTACGCTTGTGTGTGTGTCTGTGTGTCAGTGTGTGTATGCTTGTGTGTGTGTCTGTATGTGAGTGTGTGTATGCTTGTGTGTGTGTCTGCATGTGTGTGTCTGTAAGTGAGTGTGTGTGTCTGCATGTGTGTGTCTGTAAGTGAGTGTGTGTGTCTGCATGTGTGTGTCTGTAAGTGAGTGTGTGTGTGCGCGTGTGAGTTTTAATTATTAACTCATTAACAATGCAGCCAAAACTATTGATCAATATTAATTGTAGAACGTTCCAATGAGCGGTTCTGGAGAAACTGTGTTTATAGTTTACTCTGTTTGTCAGGGACACACTGATACTGGAGCTGTTTAAGATAATGAAGTTATTCTTAAACTTAACACTTCATGTTTATATCCTGGTAAAGTATTGGGTATTATTATATATTGTCAGCGCCGCCACAGATCCTTCATGTAAACACAATAACCCAAAAACCATTTCCTGGATCACTTTAAAACTTTAAACCCAGTTAGACTCACTGTGAGGAAGAACTGGATTGATATTGGGAAAGTTCGGTTCTATGTTTCTGCCACCAGGGGGAGCTTTATCTCCATCAGATCATGATTGTTCTACTGTTGGTACGATTTAGTCCAAACCTGATGCAGATGAATGGATAGATTTTATGAAACCCTGTTTTTTTCAGACATAACTTCACATTTACCTTGAGGAGTTCGATCAGGAGGATTGCCTGTCCAACGCAGGGGATTGGGGTCTTCTCTGGGATTGACCCTTGCTGTCTGGGACAGCAGCGTGGGACTAGTTTCCTTTTGTCTTGCTTGAGTCGTGTTTTATTTGTCCTTCTGTCCTTCGTCTCAGTATGCAGAGTAGAGTTCCCTGCAGACTAGACCGTGTCATGATTCTGGACTCAGTGAAACTAGTTTCAGAGTGATGGTGCGGTGGGCCGTGGGAGGGCAGCGTCTTGAATAATAGTCGGTGGAAGTCTGAATGTGTCTTTCTGCTGCAGCCCAGCCGTTTCCCCCTCGGCCTCAGTAATGTCCCACACGCAGCTCCTTGATGCCCTTTTAAGTCAATGACAGAACCAGCAGCAGCCAGTGGCCTGACAGCCTGACTGAGCGCTTGCAGGAGAGCCCTCCATCCGTCACGCCGCCCGCTGTGTGCCTGTGTGTGTGTGTGTGCGTGCTGAGCGTTAGACGTGCCGGATGTTATTTTAAATGTGTTTTAGCAGTGATGTAACGTCAAGGTGCCTCTGACATAATTAGACGTTTTATTTTCATTTGTTTCCAGCTCTCATCATTCCCCATCAGGCGGCTGCTGTCACGCTGTCACCTAGCTGTCACAAGGAGAGGCGTGGGGCAGAGCGCGGTGGTGCGAGTTTGGCAGCAGACTGAGTCGAGTGATTGAGATGAAAATAGGAAAAGTGTTGAAACAAGACATCAGGGCTGAAGCAGTATAAATATATGAAGTAGGATCATTAAAATTTAACCCCAAACAACCTACCTGATTTGATTAGCAAGATCCAGAGAAGCTAATGCTAATGCTGTGACACGTGATCCTATTGGCTGGTGGGAGATGGTCCAGGATAAAATCATGAAATCTTATTGGTGTTCAGTTGTTCCTATCGACAACACAGCGGGGAATAAAAGTCTTTCTTGGGAACGGAACAGTAGTTAATAATTTATATACAGAGTCCTCCAGAGTTATCGACACCTTTTAAAAGATTCGAAATTTAAAGTTAGTTACCATGCTAATCCTGAGGTTAAAGGTCACTGAAGAATATCTCCAGTCATGTTTTATATCTGTATCTTCACCTGTGTGAGCAGGAACTCTGAAGTGGTGAACAGGTACTTCCTGTTTGACTGGGGTATAAATATGAGGTGACACAGGCCTGATTCTCTCTGAGGTTCT
>VRLP01005595.1:0-35445 GCA_009660295.1 Lophius piscatorius | reverse complement strand
CCCGCACAGTGGATGATTTTATCGAGGAAAGTCCATTGACAGTAATGGGAAAAGCTGCAGCATTCTGATGACGCGTCTGAGACGCGATAGTGCGCACGTCAGAGCAAAAGGACGGAATGGAGTTTTCTGAGCGGGAGCGGGAGTAAACAAACTTAGAACGGCAACTTCTGTGAATGTAACGGGGCCGGCGAAGGAGTCCAAGTTGTTTAATAACCGATATGCACAACGGAGTGTTGTAGTTGTTGAATTTCATCAGTTGGGTGACGGAATAATTCATCATCATGCCAGTCGTGGAGACTATCCCGTTATTAGCCGTTAGCCATGGACGAGACGCACAGAGGACGTTAGTAGTCGTTTTTTTACATGGAAATGATGCCGAGAAAAAAAAAGCTATCAAACACAGAAAGTGATATACAACGGCTATTAGTGAAAGTGTCACAGCGGCAGAGATGAACAGGACGATGAACAAACAGAAACGGACATAAACGATGAAAAAAAACGATCACTTAAACGATGAAACAAACAGATACAGAAGTCTCCGGGTGATGGTACACTTGCAGCAACAGGTAGGCAGACCGTCACCAGACTCGGTAGAATTCTTACAAATACAAATACAAATACAGAATAACATATACAAATACGGATATATATCCAAAAGGTTTGCCGGTGAGCAACAATAAAAGGTATACTTGTTGGTTAATAGTATTGCAGGCTGTAGAACTCTGATGGAAAAGCGGCGAACAGACAACGCCAGCGTCCTCTCCCTTCAGCGTCCAGACTGATACCTGATATATATATATCTATATATATAGATATATAGATATATATATATCCCAAGACAACCAAGACAGCACTGAAAGTGTTTCTTCCATTTCCAAAAAACACATCTCAGTTTTCCCCAGGTTTCATGCAGAGAATGCTACTAAGATTAATCGTGGAAAAGATTGGAATGGCCAGACTGTCTTATTTCTGGAAACAAGCCAAGGGCTCTTACTGATTCATTGACTTTGGAGAGTTGCTGGGATTTAAAATTAGTAGCACTTTGATAATTACCACCTTCTACCATTCTGATAGGATGCAATCAATATTTAAACAGTCCACTGTGCAAAAATGGTTCATATAAGATAATCCTAGTGTTTAAAATTGTAAGCTGTACTATGCTTCAGCAATGACATAACCTTGACAAAACTTAATGCAGATCTAATACCCACTGGGATGAATTACACGAAAACATGCGGTCTGCCAGTTGTTGTTACACATTATGAAAATGTAGGAAAGCAATAGCTAAGTGGAATTGTGGAAAAAATAAATTTTAATGCATCTGAAAGGGATAAAAGGTGTATGCATGATTATTAATTTTAAAGAAGATGGTCTTCAAAAATGTCTAATGTTGCTGTAAAATGTTGTCATTTGAACACTCTTTTGGCCCAAGGTCGATTTAAAAAAAGGACAGTGAAAGGAAATTCTCAATCATGTCAACTCTTACTGAAATTATTTTTGCTGTGTTCAGGTACTTCTGGGAGAAAATGTATTATTATTATTATTAACTAAACTTCCATGACTCCCAAATGCATGTTTCTTATCATTGTCGTATATTGAATATGCCATAGCTTTGAGAGGTGAAGAATAACTGATTTTTCTTAAGTCAATAAATTATAGAATTAAAATAAAAGTATTCATGAAAACGCCAGTAAGATAAACATTTTTGCAGCTTGGCATGATAGTATGCACTCTTTTCATTGTGACCCCTTAAAAACAAGTGAATTTCTACTTCTAATCACAACTGTTGTTTTCTTTGGTTGAAAGCTCCTCATTTTTGAACTTAATAAACAGTTTGAGAACTGTTTATTTATTTTTAAAAACACGTATAAGTCTATTATTTTCTCCAGAATAGTGAGAATACTGAATGAACTTTTACCCAATTTTTACAAGAATCACTACTAATAAAAACCTTTGAATACTACTTTTTTTTCAGTTCACTTCAAACCACTTCTATCTTGCAAGTTACACTATTTCACAGCCCATTCCGGGTGCTCTAAGCTCATAGCACCCCTTGTGGTCAATTTTAAACTCACTACCCGCTCCTCTTCGAGCAGAGCTTTCTAAACACATCGCACTGCTTTTGCACTGAAACTCAAATCTACGGTCTGGGACCTAAGGGAGACGTGATTCACTGCAGGCTCTCGGCACAGACTTTCACACTTGTCTCAACCATCAGCAGCCAGGAGGATAAAGGCAGCCATCATGGAGCACAGCACATTTTCGTTCAATTAATTTCTAGTGATTTAAATGGCTGTGAAAAAAAAAACTGTTTTCTCCCATTCTGGTGAGACTATGATAGCCTTGCAGGACCCCTATAGTCTCCAGGAACAGACCCTGTAGGACAGCCAAGTCAGTGCAGTAAAAGGATAGTCTGAAAAGACTATTTCCAGCCTATACGAGTGTTTCATAAGCTTCCAAATAATACTTCAGATCTATTATAGGTATGATTGAAAACACAACACCAACAACAGTATGTTGAAGAGAGAGGGAGGGTATGGGGGCGGGGGACGACATATCAAATTCATTCCCCCCTCCTCATGATCCCTTTTTTTTTAGTTCATAACTACCAAGGGTGTAAATAATTAATGAGGACAATTCTCTGGCGTCTGGATGAGTCATACTTTCTGCTACTCGGTCGCGCCCCCCCATTGGTATTTGACACTGTCAAATTCCAATTGAAAAAAATCCAAATAGGCTTCATAGTAAGGCAGTCCAGAAAAACCAAGAGGGTGTCAACCAAAATGAAAAAAGGGGGACACATTGCAAATAAGTGCTGCTTTTAATACCTTGATTTCAACATGATAATACAAGAGAAAATTAACCAATATACAGGAGATTTATGACCAATAGAAAATTGTATTTATTATACTTTCCAAGATACATTCTATTCATTTGTAATGTCAATAAACACTCATAATTTGAACATAACAACACTTTTTAAATAAGGACCGGATGGACTTAGGTTGAGTAGAGAATTCTGGAAACCTGCCTTGAACATCTATAAACTCAAACTAATTAAATTAAACAAAATA
The DNA here is from genome assembly GCA_009660295.1 of Lophius piscatorius. Lineage (NCBI taxonomy): Eukaryota > Metazoa > Chordata > Actinopteri > Lophiiformes > Lophiidae > Lophius > Lophius piscatorius. The sequence goes on along the minus strand of VRLP01005595.1, from coordinate 32,371 downwards.
ATTTGAAGCCATCATGATTGAGCATTTTTACTTATATTGCACATGGTGCTCATGACACGACTCTGCAAAGTGTAACAATTTAGAGCAATCCATTTGCAGCCGTCTCCATGCCCCTACTCAAGAATTTCTCAAAACATATCTAGTTTTTAATGCACATTTATTTTGGTTGCATAATGTTAATAAGAAACCTTTTACAAGATACAGCGGGAGATATAAGAATAAGGGAAACTGCTTGAAACATTACAGACTCCGTCAGGGCTCAGCTTGTCGTGCGACATGATAAGAAACAAATAAAGATCACGTGCCACAATCCTCGTCCAGAACCTGTCCAAAAATCCTTGAACTGACTCAGCTGTCTGGATTGGCGCTGATACATTACTCTACCAATTCTTTTCTGCTCTTAGTGTATTATTTGCTTGAAATAATACATTTAATTCTGTAAATAATCCTGCATAGAAAAATAAATTAGCTATGTTGTTAAATTTCGTACTATGAATTGAGAGCTGACACAGGGAGGTGGATCAACGATTGAATAAGAGGTTGGTTTGAAAATTCTGGCTTGTATCTTGCTCTTAATGAAACTTCTCTGTTGTACAGAATCTGTGTGTGTCTGTGTGTGTGTGTGTGTGTGTGTGTTGAAGTTTGTCCTTCCATATAATTTACAAACCAGTCTCACAGATACAAATAATGTACGACTTACAAAATAAATTCCAGGTTACGCTTACATGGCAAGCAACTTTGTAGTTATTTATCCTTGGGTTTTTCATTTTCCAGAAAAAATATCCTCTGACAGAATGTGTGCCATTAAGATATCACCCAAAACATACAGTTACTGAAAGTAGCAATCGTGAAGAGAAACACAACTCCATTCAGAAGACACTATATTTATAACATGGCTCTTTACACAAAGAGAACAAGTCATGAAATCATTCCCCCCCCCGAAAAACAGTTCTGCAGTGCTTCCAATTGTCATGAACGGACGACAGGAGCAATTTAGCCTCCCAGCAAAGAGCAGGTGTGCGGCTACTGGTGTGTAATCCAGCCAAGATATAGTCGACCCGAGAAAGAATTCCCACAAAGATATCTACTTTAATTTTTAAAAAAGCAAAGTAGCATCCATCAAGTCCCAATTTCATCCAGAAGAAGCGATTGGTTGGATATGTTCCAGAGCAACAACCAACATGGCCACATTTCTGTTTTTTTTCCTTTTTTGTCAAAAGAGAGTTGAAGACGGCGAGGTAAATTCTCAAGCACTGTTTTCGAGATCCTTTGATTTGGTTGGAAAAACAAAAAGAGGAAGATAAAAAGGAACAACAATAATAAGAAAAAAAGAAGAAGAAGAAGACAAGTACCCAATTCAATAGCAGCAAAAATACTATGACTGTCCGGTTGCTTTGTTTCCTGCGGTTTTTATGTGAGATTCACACGACTGGCATGGATGATCCACAGGGTCTTTCACTGTGAAATAGATCCATGCTGATTCTAGTAATAGCTTTTTGTAATGTGGAGCCATTTTGTCCGTCTCTGCATCAGTCATTAAGGATTCCCAGAAGGCACTTTTTGCTGTGTGTGTGCATGTGTGGCTGCTGAGCGGGAGATGAAGACAGAAAGCTAGAGAGCAGGGGTGGGGGTGAATGGTGTGTGTTTCTGTATGTGTGCGTCTGTATATGTGTGTGTTCAGAAAGAACCGGAGAAAGGCCGATGTGTTTGGCCGTCCGTCTGCCTACATGTGTCCTACTTCCTTGTGTATGTGTGTGCAATCAATGCACTAATTCAAGCACAGTAATCCCTACATTTTACTCATTGCAGTCTGCTCCTCCAGTACCTGCAGGTAATCAGGTGTTCCTTGGAGCTTGGCTTTTAGCTCGTAATACTCACTTTTTCTCTGCTCCACCACAATCTTGCTGTGGTTCCCTCCTATCAGCGAGGATTTCTTCATCTTTTTATCCAGCATTTTCTCCGGATAGCGGATTTCATAACCGCCCATCCCTATACTGTTGAAATCTCTTTTGCCGTCCAAGAAGTTCTGTATAAACATGCTGGGCTCTCGGTGGGGGAGGAACTCCTCAAGTTCGTCGATGGTGCTGAGGCGTTTGTTGCGCTCCAGCGTGGAAAGTGAGTCTTTATCCTTTTCAACACTGTTCCGCAGGATGATCTTCTGCCGCTGAGAGTCAGCAAACTTGAACCCAGCATCCATGTCAGAGGATCGTCCTATCCCGCAGGTGTGACTCTTGCCAATGTGCTCGATGGTCTGAGGGATGAATGTCTCGCCTCCTAAATCATCTCCTGGGATGGACCCTTTTTTTCCAGATTTGTGGCTGTGTCTGTGGAGCTGCAACGACATAGAGCCACACTCCTGATTCCCAAGCCCCTCCTGCCTGCCCACTGGTTTTTTATTCCGCCTCAGGACAAAGACTAGGAGGCAGAAGGCCACAAACACAGTAAGAATGAGCACTACGAGGATGCTGAGGATCATGATGGAGAGTGGCACAGGCCCTCCTGGTGGTGCCTTGCCGACTCCAGCGGGTGACACTGAGGTCAAAATAGGGGTGGCGCTAGTGAGAATAAATGGTGGTCTTGCAACAAGCTTAGGGCACAGGATCTCATTTTTCAAGAGGCGAAGCCCTATGTTAGAGAACTGCACAGGAGAGGCACATTTCACCTCCCTGGCAGCCACTCCATCATTTAGCTTCTCTAGCCAGATTTTGAGGGCGACAAGATCGCATGAACACTCCCATGGGTTCCCCTCCAGGTCTATCTGGGTCAATGATTGCAGCTGGTCCAAGACACCACTCACTGGCAGGGTCATAAAGTGGTTGTTTTTCAAATTAAGTCTGGCTAAAGGAACACCAGCAAAAACGTAGGCGGGCAGACTCCGCAGAACGTTGTTATTGAGATACAGGAGTTGTAGGTTCGGCATTGAGTCAAATGTGCCCGCTAATATTTCTTTTATGGCATTATATTCCAAATATATATACTGCAGGTTCAAGAGACCCAGAAACATCTCTGGGTGTAACTGTTCAAGCTGATTCCCATTCAAATACAGTCTCCTCAGGTTAGTGAGGTTAGCGAATACACCTTTCTGTACTGTGGTGATTTGATTACTACCAAGATGAAGCAAATCTAAACCCTCAAACCCTTGGAAATCAATCGGGCTTATGTCATGGATGTAATTCCCACTCAGATGGAGTTTCTTGGCATTTTGGGGTTTGGGAAAGAGATCGGCTAAGTTTTTAATATTCCTCTCCTGACAGCTGACGCTGATGCCAAAATCAGAAGGGTGGGCTTTACAGCTGCAGGGCTGTGGACACAATAGTGGAGGAGTTCGTGTCTGAAATGAAACAATCTGGCTATTCCTTCCAAAAGGGGGTAAACCAGCCACGATACCATTTCCGTAAATCTTAGATGAGTCAGTGGTTTTTGGCATTTTTGTGGCTACAGGAACCACAGTTGTTGGGGACATTTTGGAGGGTGACTGTACACTGTCAGGGGCTACCGGTGGCATCCTGACGTCAAAGTCACTTCCTGTTCCCATGGGACAAAGCTCCTGCTTGTTGGTTTCCTTCAGTAGCCTCCCGTACAAGTCACTTGGTGTTTCACATATGGCTTCGCCAATAAAAATATTATACGGCATGTTTTCAAGCCATGCCTTGAGAGGCGCTAGATCACAGGTGCAATTCCAGGGATTATCGTCCAGCTGCAGCTCTACAATGCGCCCAATATGCTCCAGAACCCCCAAATATGGGAGTTTCTGGATCCTGTTCCCCCTTATATCCAGATGTGTGAGCGAGGCAAAGCGAAATATGTTGTCAGGAAGTGCCTGTATGAGATTATCATTCAAGATGAGCACTTTCAATTTATGCAGTTTGTTAAACGCTCCTTTTTCAATGTATTTTATCAAGTTATAGTCAGCCTGAAGGTATTCCAGGTTCTCAATGCCTTGGAAAGTGTCTGCTCGCAGCACCTTCAACTCGTTATTGTTCAGGTGAAGCTGTTTCAATGCGCTCATCCCCATGAACGCTCCGCCCTCAATGTTCTGCAGTTTGTTGTTCCCAAGCTGCAGTGACACAGCAAAGGTGAAGTTGATGAACGAGTTTGGGTACAAAATGATGAGGAAGTTGTTCTGAAAGTTCAGGTGGTAAAGCGAGGAGGCCGGCGGGATGAGCTGCGTGGGTCGATAGACAGCAATTTTATCACAGTTGACGTAGAGCACATTCTCCACTGACATGCAAGAGCAGGCGCTGCAGGTCTCGGCCATCAAGTCTGAGGCGGAAGGGTCTGCCATCTGGGGTACGTCCGACATGGAGGGGGAGGAGAGGGAGGAGGAGAGGGAGCCGGAGATGGAAGAAGAAAAGGCTGCCAGCAGGATTACGAGCAGCATCTCGCCGTTTAGAAATCCTCCCCCAGAAAACCATTTATCAACCTTTAGAGAAGAGAAAGGTGCATGCACAAACGTTCATACGCAGAAAGCAAACAATCAAAATACATGTTTGCTATTGAGCATAATGAAATTTTATATTTCATGACCTTTGATGTTGTTTTTTATGTTTAGCATATTCAGAGATGACATTACCACCTTTTAGGGGACACGAAGAAATCTGGACATTGATAGCCAAATTACGCATATTATTAATTAATAGTTTTTTCTGTAGAATCCCTGCAGTTAATAGCTTTGACACAACAATTCCCACAGACCAGTGTAATGCAGCGTATTCACTGCTGCAGAATAAGTGCCATATTGTCTGGAAATTACTGAAGCCTATGAACCGCACACCTATGCATCTTGTTCCAAACATCCAAAAGCATGAAATATCATCTTAAAAAGCCCACATTTATTCTTCCCCTCTCAGCAAATTCAGCATGATCAAACTCAAAACGGCTGCAGTTCTCTTTTCATGGGGGTCTCATTTGATGCAAACAGCAGCAGCAGCAGCAGCACTAAACAGCTCTTTCAGGTTATTTAGGATAGCAACTGGGAGAAACAGCGTGGGGAAGAGGGAGAATTGAGCCCATAGCTGACATATGGAGCTGCATTTATCCCACCTACAACCCTTTTTTATTGACACCAAATCCAAAACGGAAAAAATACTCAGGAAAATTAAAAAGCCAATTTATCGGAAGATAGGTGAAATCTTAAATAATTTGGACTTACCCAAAGCTGGAGACGTAATGAATGCGTCTCCCTCTGGAGACAAGGGGCAGCGCTGGTGAGACATTGATGGAGACGTGCGCAAACAGTCCTCCTCGATGAATGCACGGTTATATGCGCAACAAGCTTCCTATATCTCCATTCAGGCTTCTGTATATCAACCTAAAGTAGGGAGGCCAGTAGGGTGCAGTGAATATGGAGAGATAACACGGGAGCAGGAGGAGGGGTGCCTCTTCCCTCACCCGATGAGTCTCTTGCTGACGGGCTCCCCTTGCTTGGAAAAATCAACCCGCAGGTTGGTCAGTCCCAAAAGTGGCTGTACTACCTCCATGGGAGAGCATTCATCTGGTTTCAGGAAGGATGCAGATAGTCTGGAAGGAATGAAAGCCACACAGCGTGGGAGAGGGAGAGAGAGAGAGAGAGAGAGAGAGAGAGGTGGAAAAGGGAAAGGCGGCAGCTCTCAGAGATCTTGTCGGCGCGTCCTGCGACTCCAAGGCGTGAAAGAGGGCGCAAGGTGGTCGCTGATGCGCAGAAACATGTCCGTCATTTTAGGAGGTGTTGAGGGAATTTCTTGAGGAGGGAGATAAGCGGAGGAAAAGAAGAAAGGAAGGCAGGAAATTGCCAATTCTTTGCGTTTGGCTTCACCAACCGATCCAATGGATAAATACTGGTGTGTTTGGAGCGAAGTTATGCAATGCTTCAGAGGAGGAGAGCAGAGGAAAACCTCCCATCAGGTAATTGGTATCGCAACATTATTTTCCATAAAGCAGAGTAAATCCAGTTGTGTGCAACAATCCCGTCCAGAACTATTGTTTTAGATCAGTTCATCAGCACACAGCAGCAGATTATCTTGTCGGTCTCTATCCAAATGGTGGGAAATAAAATAAAAAATATTTGAATGTGAAAAAGAATGCCGATCCTCCGTCGGACAGAATGCAAAACAGCTCGGGGAGAAACAAGAGAGACAAGAGGGGAGATGGGAGAGCTGTGCGTAAAAATGAATAATGCAGTTAATCCGCCTTCAGTCCGCTGCGGCGCAGGAGAGGAGCACCAAACTCTGGGCTTTCTCCATCAGTCTCAACAAAATGCAAATAAAATAAATTCGAGGTTGAAATAAGAGCCGGAATTGAAGGGAGTGAATGTCCATTTGGATGGAATCAGAGGAGGGAGCGCGAGCGTCTGTTTGTCGCTCCTGTTAGACGGAGCAGTATCCGCGTCAGGCTGGATCCTTGTGCAGCCGCATTCACCAAGCTTCCCACACCAATAACAGAGGAGAATGCCGAGATGGTGAAGCAGGAGGAGGAGGGAGGTGCGAGAGATAGAGAGAGCGAGAGCGATGAGAAAAGAGAGAGGAGGGAGGACGCTCTTATTTAAATTGAAAAAGAAAAAAACTTCATCTCGTTATTTACACTCTACTGTATGTCTTAGTACAATTTATCATATTCAAAATAGATTTCTTTGATATTTCATATCAAGTAGGTTCTCAACCGTTTTGTTATTCCTCTTTTTAAAGGGATCACATAACAGCTGATGAAGTAGATGAGTATGTGTTTGTGTGTGTGTGTGTGTGGGGATTGTAAAAAAAAAAAAAATGCTTTACCTGCTAATTTGTTGCATTGGATATGACTTGCGTGACACGAGCTGAGCACCCTCTGGTCCAAGGATAGGGAAAAGGGAATGTGTGTGTGTGCATGGGTGTGTGTGCATGGGAGCCCGCATGTGAGCGGCATTTTAAACAGAAGAGAGAGGAGAGGAAGGGAGGGGATGGAAGGGGTGCTATTATTCAAGAGTGCTGCAGTCAGATGGTCCTCAAGAGAAGGGGAGAGAGAAAGAGGTGGGAAGTCAGTCAATCAGAGGCTGATAGTTTTTCTCTCCATTTGTGTGTTTTGCAGGAAAGAACGGGTCGGGAGCAAAGAGGAGATGGGAGAGAGGAGAGGAGACGATGCAAATCCTAAGGTATGGCTGCACCCCTGCTTTTAGATTATTTTCTTTCAAAATGTGTTTTAAATGATCAGACATATATCAGTTTGTGCAAGATGAGTCCTGAGTTGAGTTCAACAGTAGCGCACGGGGCGCAGCGCCCGTGCTCCTTTATAACAGCTGACACCCATTGGATAAAGGGAAGTCACACCTGAAACCCGACAATGCTTCAGCGGAAGCCTCACCTCTGGTTTCCGATTGCAACAGGTGGCAGAGCCAAGTGATGCACAAATAAAAGCAGGCTGGAGAAAGGGAAGATGGGAAGTATGGGTTTCAGCAGTGCAGCGTCACAGCGTTGATGTTTGTTTAATGATAGTGGTGTTGCTCCAGCAGGGATGTTACAGCAAAGTATGCAGCCAAGTATCTCTCCAGTGAATGAATACGGGCTGTGTGCTGAAGGGATTAAGCTCCACCTTATTTTAAAAGAGTATTTGAGGGAAGCACAGGTGCTTTCATTATTCAGCCTCAACACATAGCAAGAATATATTTTTATCCTAACATGCTTCGGAAAATTTCTCAAATTGTTACTATAGCACCTTTTGCACAGCCTGCTCAAAGAGGGACTTGTGTGCTTTTATTGTGACACATTAGAATGTTACAAATGTGATGATGTGAACTGCATTCACTTGAGAAAAAAAGACCATTTTTTGGGAATTAACAAGATAGGCATGTTGTTAATTCGGACAAACAGATCATAGATAAGTATTTTCACCTTATTGTCTGAATGCATTTCAGATGCATCATCTTGTATCCACGAAAAAGGCCATAACTGTTCAACAGATCCTGTAGAAATATACTGCAATAGCCGCTATATCTGAAAAAGAGTTTCTAATGTACAACCACGAGTCCTAGGGTGTCCTCAAAGGCAACAAAACCATCAAGATTACTTATAGTAGCCAAGTGTCCATGACTCAATCCAAGATTAAAAACTGGGTTAAACTAATTGTATGTTGCCTATCTCAAAAAATATGTTCTTTTTTATGGATGTAACAACATATTTATCTTATTAATTCAGTAAACAAAGTTTTTTTTTTTTTTTTTTTTAAATGAATGCAATATATTTCTATATTGGGTGTAATAGGACGTCATTTATGTTCCTTCTCTGAGTCACCCACTGTGTTAATAAAAGACTGATGTAGAGTGTACGTCATAAACCAATCAGCCATAACATTAAAACGACCTTCCTAATATTACGTAGGTTTGCACTCATACAGCTCTCCAATGAACTGTGTGTTCTGGAACCTCATCAGAACCAACAATGACTTTTTAGCAATTGCTGCTACAGTAGCTCTTCTATGGAATCCGATAAAACAGGCTAGCCTTTGATCCCCATTAATGAACCTTGGGCACACATGAAACCTGTCGTCCAGTTGTCCTTAGACCATTTTGGTTCAAATTAACCTTTATGGACCAAGAGCGCCAAAGATATCCTGCAGTTTTAGAGCTACTCAGACCCAGTCGTGTAACCTTAACAATCGATCCGTGTCAAATTCGCTCAAATTATTGCACTTGCCAATTTTTCCGACTCCAACACATCATCTTCAAGGACCATCTCTTCACTTGCTGCCTAATATAACCCACCCACAGTAACGACATAAATTAAAGTGTTAATATGACTTCACCTGTCATGGTAACAATGTTACGGCTGACAAATGTAAAAACGCAAGCCAATTAAATGCCAGATAGAAACACAAAATTACTTACCGTAAAGGTGTAAGCTGTAGCTGTGGCGCATTCTGTCAATAACTTCCACTAATAATAAATGTGTGCTTTGTGGGATGTGACAATCTGAAGACAAATTATAAGGGACAGCTGTGTAAGATTTAAAAGGCTGATAGTAGCAGTTAGGCACTAACTCAGAGAAGAAGAAAATCAAGGGTAAATAAATGTCTTAAGATTAGGCAGACAGTTTTCGTTCCAGTGCTGTTGCACGCTTTCTGTATGAGACCAAATCCGTTTCTCATTCAATTTACTTAATATCTTTATTTCTTTACTTCCTTTCAACTGCCAGAACATGATATAACTCTGATATGAATATCCATTTCGTACACAGAGATGTCATTAATCAGCACTCAGAGGGACAGAGTCTGCTATTTTACCCACTGTTGATCATCTTGTGTTGATTTTGCCATGGCAACAGCACACACTCTATTTCACATCCCAGTTTGGACTGGAAGTACCTGATGGAGTCATTAGTCAGCTTTAAAATGTTATTCGGCTGTATCAAGAAGGAATTCTTCTCTCTCTCTCTTCTCTTCGTCTTGGGGAACGGGTCATTTCCATATATCACTGGTTACAGGCCTTAATAAGTTTAATTATGCGGTTAGGATATTAATAGAAATTAAAACCAGTTAGAACCAGTTACTTTCTCATGTTTTCAAAGGTAATTCAGCAGAGAAAGAAGAAAGTACAAATACTTCATTACTGTTCTTGGAGTGGAGTTTTTAGGTATCCATACTTTACTTGAGTATTTATTTTTCTCACACTTTTTTACTTTACTCCCTACTTTTACTTTTACACAAATATCTGTACAGACTCATTACTCAAGCAGACAATTTTGAATCATTCTGTGTTTTCAAAGCATCTCCACAAATTGTTTAAGAAATCAAACAGAACCAGCAGATCTTGGTTGTTAAGGTCCCAAGCCTGGATAAATGGTTACGTCAAGGTAGGCATCTGATTTAAAACTTATATCAAATCCGTTTCAGAACAAAAAACTGATTTCAAAACCAGGTAACAAGAAATACTGTAATTGATACAGTTAGTCAGCTGGTTACTGACCTTTGTATGGAAATAGGTGTTCTGCTGTGATGACCCCGAACGGGAGCAGGCGTATCGAGCCATATTTTAATAGTTTATTTCAACGTTTACACGTTTATTCATTTTTACTTTCATAACTGTATATGTTTGTACTTTCATAGTAATACTTTTTCATTTAAATACTTTTCTTAAAAGATTTTCCTACATGATTTTACTTTAACACCATTACCTTATTCTTTATTTTTCTACTTTTATATCACTACCTTTTAGAATTATTATTTCTCGTTCATATTATAGTTATTTTTACTTTTAGCAATAATTTGTTTTTTACTTTAAAAAAATGTTTACTACTACTTTTTACTTTTACACTCATGCCTTATACGATTATAGGATTTACATTTTTATATTCACACTTTATATTTCTGTGCTATTAACTTACCTTATGTTTATTATTTTTACCCTCATACTACTTACTACATTCACTTTTATAATTTTTAAATTTCATCCCTCTAATTTATTCTGACTAAAGTTTTTCTTAATACTATTAGTTACTTGTATACTTTGAATACATTTCACAGTTTATGCTTTTGCCCTTGAATAAATATACAATTGTACTTTTAACACAATCATTTTTCAGACAAGTAACTGTACTTCTACCCCCCACACATGTCATTTAGTGAGTAAATAACAAGTTGGAATTGCCAAATAACTATTTCTGATTTAAAAAAAAGAAAAAAGAAAACATCTTTAATGTCTAACAATACTGTTGCTCCATCAGCCTTCCAAACTGCTGCAACACTAAACTCATTGAAACATAGAAACACAAAGCTACTCATAACATTCATGTTAAAATTTGAAAAAATGGATGAAATTTTGATTCTATTAATTCATGTTATATTTCTCAATAATTAATGTGGTTAATTCAGCCAACCGTTACATTGAAAGTTGCTCTGAACTGAACATTACAAAATGTGGTTTTGTTTTTAACTGTATCCTTTTTACGCCAGGCATATCAGAGAAGAAAAAAAGTGGATATAAATTAAGGCGAGATACATTAAGGCGTGATACATTAAGGCGATTGCTGTCTGAATAGTGGATCATAAATGCATTGTTGATGCTCTTCCTTTGAAACAATCCTCATCCGTTGCACAAAAGCGAGCTGGTAATTAAGGATCCTTCACACTCAGAGCTGAGTTATCATGTTTTGACAGTACATTTAGTCTCAGTTGTTTTTAATAGATCTCAATCCAGCAATCCCGTGTCATTGCAAAGTGAGGTGTGATGTTCGTTTATCACCCGACAAGACCTTCCACCTTGCTCAAAAGAGCAGACAGAGCGAACCAGTTGAATACCTTGTACTGTGTGGGAATCCAAGTCAGATTGTGTGTGTGAGAGTCTGTCTGATATTTGACAGTCTTGGACATGTTCCTACGCTGGCTGTGAGCGGCCTGAGGGAAGCAGGCCTTCTAGAGAATGAGGCAGACAGTTGGCAAAGCCCCTGCTTCCGTCTCAGCTGTCGTTCTGGGCATGTGGCTCAAACACAGCTTCCTGTGTCCAAACACTGCAAAAACCTTGATTGTCATGTGCTCTAATCCCATTTGTTGGATTAAATATAAGACATCTTAATATCCATTTGAAGAGAGTCTATTCAACTCCCTTTGTCTCCAAAAGCATGTAGACTGTGCAGATAATCTAGTGTTTAGATGTGTTGCCCCCTTCTGGCCATAAATGTAACTGTATCATATTCATAAGGGAGGCAATAGAGCTTAGTGTTTTCACTTGTCTCCTGGTTTTTTAATATTGAGTCATAGGTTTTAGTGTGCATTGCACACCTGATGGTTTGATGAGCTGGTTTGATGAGCTGTATCCCAGCAGTTGCACTGATGCAAACCAATATTTATGCAAATCAGAAAGATGATTAATTTCAATTACAGAACAAATACAATTTCAATCCTCTCTTGTAGAAGTCACACATTTTTCTTGTTATTTACATTACATTTTGTGGAAAGTGGAACTTTTGAGGTGCACCATTACAATATTTCAATAATTATACTTACAGGTAAAAATAATATCTTAAGTTGAGTATCTTGTGGGACTTCTCACTTTTATTGTAAGAAAAGATCAGGTACTGAAAATGTTGAGGCGCCCATCTGGGTTGCCATCATTTACTACAGCAATAAGCTGAAGGAAACAGCAGCGGCTTATTGACAGACTTTATATGGTTTACAGGGTTTAATTCCTCCGTTCAAATACAGCTCTGTAGGTCAAGGTTCTCCCTGAAGCACAAGACGGAGACTGCAGATGCAAGTCTGAAAAAACACGCCGAACTCAAACTCAGAATAACTCATCTTATTTTGTTAATAAAACCTATGACGAAGAGGCCAAGATCCGTTTGTTCAATCCATGACGAAGGGGACACGATGATGAGGTGAGACTGATGACAGTGATGACGCACTGTTAGCTTAGTCCATAATTTTACGCATGGCTCGGCGATGCGGCATGCTTTCTCTGTTTGTGTCTCTGTTATTATCAAAAAAAATATGTACAGAACGCCTAAACTTAATGCTTTGATATTTCCATCCATTTATTTAGAAAAATGCACCAAAAGTTTATCTAAAGTATATTTAGATAAAAGTATATTTTGAACTCCAACTAAAGAAAACAGTTCTTCTGCCTGATGGTTGACGACGGTAAATAAAATTAATTAATGTGTGCCAAAAGTAGTTTACTTACTGGCTATCACAGCAAATTTTTTCCGCAAAAAAGGAGACAGAATATACATTCTTTATTTTTATTTTCATTTCAAAACTCTCTAGTAGCTTATATATGTATATATATATATATATATATATATATATATATATATATATGTATGTATATTGATAAAATGTTAGAGGAGAACACAGTTTTAGTGAAAGTGGACATACAATACGTATCTATTATCAATTATTATCTCCTTCATCCATATTCATTCTATTATTGTTTCCCCTTTCAGGGTCGTAGGGGGGTGAAGCCTATCTGAGCTGACACTGAGCAGGAGATGTGGTACATGGCTCATTAGAACAACCAATCATGCCATTACATTGACATCCATGGAATCGTTATTGCTGTCGCTGTATCTGCCACAGATCCTTCATGATAGCTCAAAACTATTTTCATGGATAATTTTCAAATTTTATACCCCTTAGACCCCCTTAGGAAGAGCTGGATTGATTTTGGTAAAGGTTTGCTGCATATTTCTGCCACAAGGGGGAGCTTTTTCTGCAAAAGTTGATCCAATTAGTGGAAATTGATTACATATGATTGACTTGAGGAGATCTCTCTTGTATACTGTCCTGTAATCTGTCTTTTTTTAGTACTTAGCTCAGAAAAAAGTAGTTCATGGGTTATATCCTCATTATTGAGTCACTGGGATCTTATCCTGGACCACGCTGCTGACTTCATAGAAATAGTTAGGCTAAGCCAGTGTTGACTGTTTGAGATCATTAATGAGTCACATTTAATTTCATGAGTTCAAATACTAAATGTTAGTATATGAATATTAATTCTTCAGGTTACACCAAATTTCAATTAGACTATTAGATTAATTAGTAAAGCATGATTGACCAGGTTTGTCATTTTTTATTTCTAGAGTGATGAGCATATTGTAGGAAAAAAACAGTCATTATCCACATCCCCTTTTTGTTGACGCCTCCAAACTGAAGTTGCACCCTCGATTGTAATGACTCTGCTAAGATCCTCCGCAGTGATGAAGTCGAACACAGTGATGGAAACAGGAGTTTCACAGGTTCTTGGCAATCCACGATACGTTTAATAACCTGCGGTTACTCCAGTCTCGATACAAGACATATGATGTGATGATCCTTTGGAAGCAGGTCTGCACTTTGTCATTATCAGGCTTGCTCCGCAGTCTATGAAAGTCAAACGTAAGCTGTATAAAAAAGGCCGTTCATGATGTAGTATGAGGATCACAAGATTTTATGCATATAAAATGTTGTTTTATTCCGATTACAATGCAGCAAAGACGTAAAATTTTTTTTGCCTTTATGTTGCAGAAATCACCTTTCTTTCAGGGCTATGTATATTAATATTTTCAAATCCGATTTGAGTCACTGAGGCTACATTTACATTACAAGCCTGCCTGTTGAATTCAGGTTTTTTGATTATCTTTTATAACCCTAACCCTACACTTGGAAATAAATCTGATTTGTGACACATTTAAAAAAACAAAACAAAACTGAATTACCAATACCCAAGCGTCCTCCACCCTCACAAGAGAATGGTCAGGAGGGAGAAGAACATTCTGGCACAGCCATTGTCCGAAGAACCTGCATAGAGGTTTGTGCTTGAGGTCAGTGGAGACACTCATGCTCAAATATCTGCCTTTTAAAGATACACCCAAAGATTCAAGGGACATGGCTAGCAAAGCTTATGTAATCTAGAAGACCAGAGTAATTGCTCTTAAGCAAGACCTGAGTTCTTCGTGCGGCAAACCTTTCTCATACCACCTCAAAACCTGCTCTGGCAAGAAGGCTGACGGATTTCTGATCTAGTCACTGGACAGGGAAGTTTTCATTCCTAACCATCACTTGTCAAATTTCCCGAGATCCAAAGCAATCCAGCACAGATACCAACACCAAATGCAGTTCTACACCAGCCTGATCTCCTTCACATTGCCAAGTACATCCTGGAACAGGACTCAAATAAGAGAGGTGTACCGGGGTAACATACACAAGCTAACAGTTAATGGATTCATAACCAGAGACTATGGATGGCCGCAGAAGCAAAAAGGCGATGAAAGCTAAACCTTTCTCTCGTAGCACTGTTGGACGAAAAGGGACAGCAGTCAAAGACACATCCCAGTATCTCGTACCTGAAGACGAGGATGAGTCCTCATCAGAGCCACCAAAATCCCCGAAAAAGTTCCCAAGATGGGCTTTGGCATGAGCGGTCGGTTGGGAAAGAAATTTTTTAAAAAGTGGACAAAAGTGGACAATGGCACGCCGAAATCTTTTGTATTGTTATTCTGAGGAATGAGTAGACCACCTGCAACTGTTTGTCAATGACCAAGATCATGAAAGCATTCCCTGAAAGGGATAGACATGTTAGAATTGACAGATTTAGCTATGGACGTCATGGACGTTCGACCAGGTCGGCATTTTTCCAAGGGGAAAGGCATCAAAAACAAAATATGAATGGTAACATCTCTTGCCTATCTCTCATGCCGCACATCATGTTAATTATAATGTCAACATGTGAGTCAATTAAGCTGGTTGGAAAACGTACCAGCTGGCGCCCACCAGCTTGTGAGCAGAACAGGTTTTCCTCCTGCAGAGAGGAATCCCACGGTCAGAGGTGGGAGATGGGGAGGGGCAGCGCTGGTAATTAAACAATCAGAATGTGTAACGATGGATATACCTATATATCTACATATAAACCTATTTGCTGCTCCCAGCGGCCCATGTGTCATTCCCTCCCGTCATATCATGTCTATCAGAGTGCGCATAACCGACTAAATCCCGAATGGAGCCTTCAGGATACGCCGGAATCGGACAAATATTTTTGAACATTTGTTTGGGTCTCACCCTTGTCAGGGAACGCTCAAGGTGGTTTTCGGCTCACAGTCTGATGTTCAATTACCTGCTGCACTATGTCACCCCTCCCCATCTTCCAACACTGACCATGGGATTCTTCTCTGCAGGAAGAAACCTTTCTGCTCACATACTGGATGGGCGCCCACTCCGACCAGCTTCATTAATCATGCTCACTTACTTGTACAGCGACAATATTACGTTTTCCAAACAACAGGAAAAAATGTTGGATATACATACACATGATCATGATAATGTGTGCAGGAGCGTTGAAAGGGAGTTTCATCAGTGCACCACACAAGATAAACCTCTCCTGCATGTAAGAAAGGTAATGTTGAAAACAACCGAACAACGCAAAGTCAAAATCTAACTCAGGCTGTTTGGAGAAATTTTTCTCCTTTGCCCAAAGATTCATCTAAAGACTAACATGCTCGACAACTTTAATGACCTCACAGAGGTCGGACGGGGAGTCTGTTGCATGTACAGCATTTGTAAGATAAGTTCTTTATCTTCTACAGGTCACAAAGTGTTGTTTTATGTCATAAAAATTACTCTTATGACGTGGTATGTTTCCCTTTATGACCGTTTGGTTACTGCTTGTGAAATCACTTGCTGTTAGCTCCAGTCCAGTGACAACCGAGGCATACATGCTATCAGACCAATCTACATGGATCCATAACAAAACATTATAGAAGCAGTGCCTTTTCACCACACACTTAGTCTAATTGTTTATTGATTGATTTTTTTTTGGTTGTAAGTTAAACCTTTGCTATTAATTCTACTTTCTCTCAATGTATCAATCCATGGGAAGATGTGAAATGATAAGGAATAGAAGGGGAAGGGAAGAGAACTACAAATGCACCCATCAACTCCTGATTCAGGGCTAATTTTGAATGTTTGGATTTATAAATGTAAATAAATGATGCTTTGCTGTGATGCTCCAGGCACTGTATTTATGCATAAGGTGACCTCTTGTCCTCCCTCATCTACCAGAACAGCTCCCCACTGGTTTACAAAGCAAGCAATGGGATTGTAATGCCTCAATTGCAGTAAAACTGAAATATTTAAAGTAGAGCTAGTCCACAATCTTTTCAATGAACCTGCATAAGCAAACCCTGAGGGGGAGTAGGTCAAGTTATTGGTATGCCTCGAGGAATAGAAAAGAAGATGAACGAAGCAACAACTGCAAAAAGGAAGATCTGAATATTTACTCAGAAATTCAATGTATTTTTTCTTTTGTATATATAAGATTCATGAAAACACATTATCTTAAAGAAACTTAACAAAAAAAATAGATTAAATAAAATAAGATAAATAAATAAATAAATAAATAATTATATATATATATACATGTATATATCTGTGCATTAATCACATAGTCACGCTTTATATTTTCATACCACCTCTTTTTATAGTGTTTATATTCTTATTATTATTGTTGTTTTCACTTCTTTTTCTGTATACTCCTATTTTGCTACTATGACATTGAATTGCTTAGAACTTATCTTATAAACATATTGTATCTTATCTTATCATATCTTATCTTATCTTATCTTAAAGACACATCGAAGACCTGTCCTTTAACATAATTTTAGTCCAAAACTTAATGGGTTCTTTGCTGAACAAAAGCCAAATCCTCCCAAAAAGGTTTTGAGTACTCCCGCTACCATGCTAAAACAAAGCAATAAACAAATGAACAACAGCATCCTGGAAAACATGACCTTCTTGGCAGAAGCAATAACAGAAAAAACAATCAGCAAGCTTACAGTTTGTACTTTTAACAGCATCTTCTGAATGTAAGAAACCTCCTGAGCACACATGAGAATATCTTAAAGATTTTAGAAATTACCCTCTTCTGCTACTGTAGTGTAGATTTAGTGATAACACAATAGTACAGTAAATGAAAACTTTACCATATATAGTAATATAAATTAAAATAAAAACTATATCAAACCTTAACTGTACAATTCTGAATTCAAAATGTATTAATGTAACAATATTCACTTTCATAAATCAAGCAACATGTGATTACATTTTTTGATGAAGATGAAATATGACCTGCCTGACATGTTCAGAAGTCCAACATTCTTTCTTGAGGATTTTGGCCTCCACCAGGGGGTAGGGAACAACCTGCTATGAATAACAGAACTATAAAAGACTAAAAGTTGAAAACAGGGCTTGGTCCATACTCATATGACCTAAGAATATATGATTAATGGTATCATTTGGAGTAGCAGGCATTAATATGCCAATGGTTTTCTGTCCAGCTACTACATTTCCTTTGCCAAATGCCCAGAATTAGCCCCAAATGGGATGTTTAGACAGAAAAGAGGAGCAATGCTCAACATCTCAAGTGTCTGTGATCGTACCGAGCCCTCAATCCCCACCTTTATTAATTGTCTGGACCGGTAACAATCCTGAAATGAAACAATTGTGCACAATAACCCCTCTGGAGCCTGAGATCATGCCAGCGAGATCCATCCATAGCCCTATCCTGCCATGATGTTGGGTTAAGTATGTTAACATGCTTTGTTAAAGTGAGATGATTTTTCAAAAAGTATATAAACAATTCAGTTGGATCGTCATTTTGATGTCACAAAGTTGAATGAGGAATAACCGGGCTGGCCAGGATGCCCTGAGGATAATTGCTGGCAAATGCATTTGATTGATTTCCTTTCCTTTTTGCTCCTTGTGTGTTGATTATGATGATCGGTGACTCTGGAAGCTCCTAATGTTGAAGAATACTGCTTCAAACTGCATACCTCCCACTACAGCTACAAATAACTCATAATCCTCCTTTTCCTTTTTTTTTATGTAACATCCTGCATATTGAAAGAAGACTCAAACACACACACCATTTCAACATCCCCTTGATCAAAAAGACATACTTTGGAGAAATACAGTGATTGAACTGATGGGACTTTACTACTTTGAATTTGAATTTTGTTACGATGATGTTTAATTTGTTGATTACAATATTGTTTGTTACTTAGCTGAAGGAAAATGAAATGATTGAACACAACTACAACTGATAGGTCTTGCAGAGTTGATGACATTATCCTATGAGATCCTTACAAATGGATTAGATACACAGGATGCAGGTTGCGGTACCGGCTTTTAACATCCCTTTAGTAGCTCCCCAAACATCCTTCAACGTATCCAAGTGGTGCAGTCTTCTGATCAAAACCTTAACATTGTTGGAGTTTCTACAGTGATGATTGCAAGAGTGCATAATGGAGGAACCCACATGAAATACATTCTCAGTGAACATCTTGCTGATGCTTCCTGTTTGATAACTTAGACTTACATTTAGCTTTAGATTTAGATTTAGCTTTTGCATTTATTTGTCACATGCAAGTACGATGCAGTTAAATGCTTACACTGTGCCTTTTGCAATTAAAGTCGAATACCCATCGAATGTTATGCTCATTGGCATGTTTGTGCTGAGTTGTAAAGTTTATGAACATAGGCACAATTAATGTCTTCATATTTAAGATATAAAACTTTATTATCATTCCACTACTGTCGGACAGAAAAATAACAAAATGCATTGATTCCCCCTGAGTTAAAAAAACAAAAAACAATTTAAAGAAAAAAGGAGTTAGCATTGAATGTCCCTGCATACCTAAAATGCAGTAAGTGAGCAGATAAATAAGATGTTAATATTGAACATTACTGTTGAATGATGATGTGAGAGTGGAAGTTCAAGCCTCTTTCAGCAGTTTATCAGCTTTGGGGAGAAAGCTGCTTTTTAGTCTTGTGGTGTAGGCACATATTGTTAACCTTGAAAAGGAGATAGGTAGGATGAGATCGGTCGTCTGTGATATTGGAGGCTCTGCTATGGCATCGGGCCTTAGATGTTCTCAGCTGCTGGTAGCTGAGTCCCAATGATCTTTCGGGCCACTTTAATGACCCTCCTAACTCTCTTCTTGTCTATCCTTTGGCAACCACAATACCATGCTGTGATGCAATATGTCCGGACCCTCTCCACTGGGCACTTATAGAAGTTAGTGAGGAGCTTCTGGCAGTCTGGCTCATTTCAGCTTCCTCCAGAAGTACTGTGTTGATGTGCCTTCTTGATGACAGAGGACGTGAGCATGGCCCGGGAAAGATCCTCCAAGGAATTAAAAACTATAGACTCTTTCCAAAAACTCAATCCACTCTCCCTCATATGGTCTCATTTGCTGCCATGTTCTTGTGTAACACCTTCTTTCTATAGCTCACTCTACTACAGCTGTTCTCTCTAACTCTCCACCTTTGAGACGGTCAGGGAGGAGGGGCCGGGACTGGGTTGAAAAATTAAAGTCGAAACAATAATGAGATATCACGACACAACTTAACTTTTTGGTTGGTTGAAATGAGATGTTGAAGAGATTATTTACTATACCACTACAGCCTATACCCAAACTCAAACACAGAATTAGCCTTTAAAACATATTTCAATGTTTATGTTCCCTCTATGTTTTGAGGAGTAAAAAATAGCCTGAAAGTCTGCTTTTGTTGAAGCAAATATATTTTGACATTAATTTCGGTTGTAATTGACCAGGTGGAATTATTGCACATAATCGGCACTGATAGTGTCACCTGTCACTAGATCTGAGTATGCAGCCTATTATTCTCTCAACCAGTAATGAAAGGAAAATAAAACTGAGAACACCAGCTAGTCTTACATAAATTGGCAAAGTTTTCTAGCTTATTATTTATTCATTGTTCGCTTCTTTATTGCAAACAACTGAGGTGTACAGACTCACTCAGACTCAAAATGTCAGAAGGAAGCCCTGGACTGTTTAGTGTCCTACAGAGGGAGTGAGAAGGACAGGGGCTGCCGGGCCAACCGTTATTATACACAAGATACTATATAAAATATTTTCCCCTTTCATGGCTGTAGAAGCAACCTTTCAGTTTCCTGGAGTCACCATATGAGTCAGTCATCAGTTCAGGGCTCATGAACTCCACAGAAAATAGACAGCGATATAGACAGAGGTTAACTGGGCTTAGATGCATCTTGCTGTCCCAAAGGGCTCGGCCTATTGCTCAGACAAGACCCAGTCCAAGCCTTAATCTCCTCGTCAACATTCTGACATTTTGTTAACAAGTACAATGTTCTGGTAGTAAGTCTGGCCTATTTCAGCAAATATAAAATAAGCGATGTGTTTATTCCTTTGAAATATGAACTAGAAGCCAGAAATTCTTGTTTTCACATTGAAAATCAAACTCTGTTCTTCTTGTGGGACTGGTGTAAATATAAAAGCGTTGCCATAATGAACCACACTTATGCATCATTTGGTGCTTGAGAAGATTTGTTCTCAACACAAGAGAGTGTATTATATATGGAAACCCTTCTTAACCTATTTTGAAAACTAGGCCTAGGGTATATCCCTAAAAATGGCCTGCGTTGTACAAGCAATCCCCATGATTAGACACCTCAAATTAATTTTGAAGAAAAATCGTAAAGAATAATCACCCTAGTGACTGAATTATGATCTATAAGACTAAAATATGATATATACAAGATAGAGTTAAAGTTAGTGTCAAATATACAGCTTACCTTTCCCAAAATCAAACCACTTCTTCTTCACACTAAGGTTTATGGAGGTAAGAAATTTGAAATGATCCATGAAATACTGTTTGAGATATCACTTGAACACAACTGATCTGTGGATATGGTCATATATGTGGATGCAGCAGCGGGGACAAAAATGGACATTACTAATACTAATTGTGCTTTTGATCCCAGATTATACACGCTATTTTATCTGTAACATTAATATCCTTTTGTCTTTTTTTCTCCTCTTTTTGTTCTCTATTTTTCTTTTTTTCTGTACTCAAGTTTTTTTTCATATTGGTTATGTATACATGTAGTTGTATTTAAAGATATAACTGTCTTCATATAACTTCTTTTTTTTCCAACTGATAATTAAATAGAACAGTAATACTGCAAGAAAAAAGTTTAATGTTAAGTGAAACAAGTCATTCCCTTAATGGTGATAAAGACCCATACCCTGCTGTTATGTCAACTTCTCAGGGAGACTTTATGCGTCATGTTTCATAACCTCCTCCTGTATTCTCTCCTTCAAGAAGCACAGCATAACATATCTAAGGATGGAGCAGAACCTTGGCTCCCATCCAGGGTTTCAGGTCGGAGAAGGCCAGTAATAACGTGGTAAAAAGATAAAGCAAATCTGCTGTACAGTCTGGGAGACAGAGCACATATGGTTACCATTAGAACATGACTTATGCATTGTGTATTTCATGTTTATCAAATTCAAGAGACAAGATGGTTGTGTTCATAATGTGAAAATCTGGGCCTCACATACACCCTTTTCAAGAAGAGAGTTTAGACTTGGCGCTGACATGGCACGGTGCGTACTAGATGACACTTGTCTGCATCTTTGATTCCTCTTGAGGCACCAAGCTGCATACATTCTACAATTTAACGTCTCATTAATCTCCTGAGACCACTTTACATCAGATCACTCTTCTCTCACTATTACCGTTGTGTTGTCGATGTGTTAACCAGGTAACAAAGCTCTTTATATCCTTATTGTGTATTATATGGGTAAAGCCTCTAATAAATGCAGTGGCACACAATGGGTAGGAAAGGTAAACACCCACTGTTTGTTAATTTATTGACAATAGATCTTGAGTTCATACTGTATGAATACATTTTTGACTCTGCCAAAGAGGTGATGCTTTTGTCGGCATTGGTTTTGAAGTGATCAAAGGTGAAGGCTATATTTTGGTCAAATTATTTGGGAAGGTAAGGAATTGCCTAAGGACCCTACCTACCCTAAATTATTTCAGCCAATAATGTCAATAATGTATTCAGACAGGATTACAAAACGAGCACATCTGAGGGACGGGTTAGACGTCCTTGAGACAAAGTAAACGAGGCCAGATTAAGATGGTTTTGACATGAAGAGGAGGGATAGTGGATATATTGGTATTATGATTCTGGAGATGGAGCCGCCATGCAGAAGAAAAGGGGGTAGACCAAACAGTAGGTTTCTGGATATGGTGAGAGAGGACATGCAGTTGGTTGGTGTAAGAGGGGAAGATGCAGAGGAGAGGGCAAGATGGAAACAGATGATCGACTGTGGCGACCCCAAAGGGGAACAGCCAAAAGAAGAAGAAGAAAGGTATTGCCCAAGAAACAACCCATCAGATTTTAGCTTAGATTTAAATTTACAGGCCTTATAAATTGACTACTGTGATATAAAAAAAAAGACTTTTCTACAGACTTTGACATAGTTCAAAGTGTAGCTGAAACTGAGCTGTGTCCAATCGAACATATATAAGCTGACCAACATCCTGAGGAAATCTGCCATTACATTTTTTATTTATTTATTTTTTAAATTAATAACTACCAACAAATATGAACACCAATGTACTCCAGAATTCAGAATTCTGGATAAAGGTTATACAACTGTTGAGATATTGTGGTCCGAAAAAATTCAGAGCCAAAGCCCCCCCTTGTGCAGACCTTTCTCAAAACCATTCCAGTTTTTCCTCGCACTAAGGGCTGTGGAGGTATAAATATAAATTTGGAAATGATTTATGAAATAGTGTTAACGTAAGAACAACAAATCTAAAGGGCCACGGCTGAAACGATTGAGCAGAAACGTCAGTGATGCGACAATTCCATATTATCCCCGACTTTTCAGGGATATTATAATGTGTCTCACAATGGAGTTTCAGAGCCCATACTGGCATATTATGTTACGGGTGAGACTTACAAAGAGCCTTCATGCTTTTTAAAATGGTCCTTTTAAGTGATGACCTTATCATGTCTGGGTGTACCAATCCAGCTGCAACAAGTTTTTAAAGGTTCATTGTGTAACATTTAGGGAGCATTAAGTGGTATCTCTTTGAATAAATTAATTATAATATGTATAAATAGGTTTTGTACTTGGTTTTGTGTACTTTCAGCTGTAAGTTTTGAAAATGTTTGTTTAGAAAATAACCTTCTTCTCTCTACAGAGCGTGTCCTGCATTGTTCAAGCAATCCCACTAAATGAACCCCTGAAACAAATTTTGAAGTTATTTCTTAAGTATTTCTTTAATCTACGATAAAAACAAGACCGATCTTGAGAAATATGGCCAAAAAGTTTTAGAAATAAAGTTCCCCATAGTGTTAGATATATACAACTGACTTTTTTCAGTTGTATATATCTTTTTTCAGTCAGGAGTAAAAATACTCCTCTTAGTGCGTAAAATGTGCACTTGTAGAGTAAAATATTATATATATATATATATATATATACATATAAGATAGTTGTCCTTCAGTTGATTCATGTGCACTGACTTTGGACTAAATTGGACCGATTGTCAGGCTAGAATGATACTAACACAATAGATCTGTTGTTGAGGAATTATGGCCGAAAACATTTGGCGTTAAAGCTCCCTCTAGTGTTCAAAATATAGAACTGACCTTTCCCAAAAACACTCCAGTTCTTTCTATTACTAAGGTTTATGTAGGTATAAAATTTGAAAATGATCATGAAATATTATTTGATATATAACACGAAGGATCTGTGGTGGATGTGGATACTGACACGGCTGCAAAGATGATTGCATTATTTCCACTTTTCGGGGATCTAATGCATTTGGTCCAACCAAAATTGTAATCCTGTTGACTGTCTCCCAACTTTTAGAAGTAGTTGGAGTTAGCTTAGTTTACTTTGAGTGTGTTTAAGACTTGGTGTTAATGCAATAATTTAAAAAGTATTTCATAGATAATTTTCCAATTTTGTACCCATATATACCCAAAATAGATGCAGAAGAACTGGATTCATTTACAGAGAGGTTTCTGACACTAGGGGGAGTTTCCTGCTCAAAAGTTTTTGAGCCATAAATTCTCAAGCATTGATCCAATTTTGTCCAAATTGGATGCATATGAATCAACTCAAGGGCTATTGTGTTATAGTTGATATTTTACACACTAAAGGGAGCTTTTTTCCAAAGAAATTTAAAAATACCAAATTTTTCGGACAAAGCTTCACATTTAATTATGAAGTAGAACATTCAAACGTGGATTGCTGGTACATCACAGACAATTTGGGGGCTTTTTGGGATTAATGATTAGTAGTACCTTTACTGCTAATTACTGCTATTATTTCCAATAAATATAATTTCTATGGTTTGCTATTACAAAAATGTCTGTCTTTCTTTCTTCCTCCTTTTTTGAAAATCAAAATTGTGTTTGTTACTCTTTCGGTTTTTAATTTACTGTTCTACACTTGGCGATATTGTAAATGAGGTCTCTATCTCAATGTATTTCCAAGTGAAAATAGAGAATGAATAATTACAGGTCAATTTAGACAAAATAAACAGCATATGAGAGAAAATGTTAATTGGTTGAAATAAATCAGCAACCAACAATGGTGCACCATCGCTGTCTGTTATATCAACAACAGGATAGATTAGATGTGTGGCGTAGACTGAGCTACGCCACACAGTACAATCTATTCAATCCTTCAACATCTTCTTTTGCCTCTCTTTCTCTCTCTGTCTCTGCCTATTGATATGCTAAGCAACACCGTATTTATGAATCACACTGATGGAAATCAGAGTATGTTAGGGGACAAATAGCAAATGTCTTGTGTCTGCTGAGGAAAACAGGGATAAAAAAAGAAGGAAAGAGAGTTTGACATGGGAAGGAGAGGATTGTCTGCTCTGTGGCTGCTTTTGAGAATCACTTAGGTTGAATGGATCTACAAATCATTATCTTTCAGTAGATCATGGCAAGGATTGTATAAAACAAGGCAAAGGGAAAAGAAAGGTGCCATTATGAAGGGAGTTTGTGGGTGTAGGGTGAATTTTCTGATTTTTAAAAAGCTGTATATATATGGGAATAGAGCTAAGGCATAAGGTGGCAAACTTGCTGCAAATCCTCAGGAACAGTAATAATGTTGTTAATTTTTGTCAGCATGACTGTTTGTTATAGCTTTCAGATGTTCAGATGAAATTTTTATTTTGAGTCATAGGGAGACCGGGGATGGTAGTAACGCTTTTTGTTTGAGTATCTCTAACTCAGTGGTTCTTCATGCTGGATCTCTCAAACTGTGATAAAGGGGTACCCATGTGTGTCTTCTGCACATTAAACTAACTTGGATGGCTACAACACAATCACAGATTATGTGAGTTAATGTCAAATACAAATAGTTCTGTTGTTACAACTTACCCCTCTACTGGGGTGAGTTGTAACACTAACAGGGAATATATGTAACAATGATAGGTTATTCCCTGAAATAAGATACACATTAATCCCATTTGTGCATGAAATGTAATGCATAAACATTTTTGAATAAAGGGAAGATTATCCCTATTTTCATTAATGTGCATCAGTGCACAGTTGCAGTTTATGGAAGAACTTTCATGGAAGAATATATAATCAACTTTTATTTTTCAAAGTTAACAAATTTTTAATAAAATGAAGGATTTAAAGTTATAAAAAAACAATTGACCACAAAATGTCACTTAGGCTAAGTCTTAATAAAAACTATAAAACCTGTAAAACTTCAGTGCAAAAAAATGTGTTTGTGTGGAATCTATTTCTGACTGTATATTTGTCACATAGGAGTTCAATCACTGTCACAGTTGATGTAAATGCGGATGGCTCCGACTGGGGCGAGCCATCCGCATTTTGGATACATTGCCATCCAAAAATGGCAATGTACACACTTGACCCAAACGTCTTTTGGGCTTGAATTTGTGTTCCAATGTTCACAATTCAGATATTCTCAACATCAGAGATGAGGGAATCCTCTGGGTTATTGTGCTTGGGACGTTTGGTTTGTTTTAGTTTTTTTCTTCTTTTGCTTCTTTTCAGAAGGCAGGTTTATTCTTTTTTTTTCACCTTTTCCAATGCTCCTCTTCTTTTCTTCCTTAAAACTCGGTAGGGCATTTTTGACTAAGCTTGGAAAGTCATAGATTGATATTATTTTGGCATGATTCATTCTCATCCATGCATCGCTGGCTGTGTTTATCATCTTCTTAAATGGACAATACGGGGCTGGTTGTAACATCTTTAATTAACAGTTACAACCATCCCCACACCAGGCAGCCATTACTTAGTTAACTGTTTTGCCTTGTGGGTTTCAAGTTAGCAAGAATGCTGAACTCTAAATTAAACTCGAGACACTACTTCTTTAGGTTATTTGAGTCATCCCATTATATTTACCATACAATGATCACGAGACAAAAAACTATTTTGATTAAAAAAAATACTTTCTTAACTGAAGATCAGTTTTTTTGTTTTAAAATCCACAATGTTGCTCATAGAGGCATAACACTTCTCCTGAGAGCTCTAAAAGGAGGTAGGAGTTTACAATATTAATGGCAGGACCCCTGCTTTTTTCTGATTGGTGAAACAGCCACTGTTACAATTAACCCTGTGTTAAAACCATCCCTGGTCTCCCTACAACATCACGAAAAATGGATGGGGCATTTGAGTATCAATGGAAATGTATTTGTTTTTATTCATTTTCAGTGAAATGTGGATATGTTGAATATTTATTAATGATGCAAAAAGAACATTTAAGAGGAGTTAACAAGCTCTCGCTGCTTTTCTTCCCTGTAAAACACACATAATTAAAGCTTACTCCATAAATTAGACAAAAATATGCACATAGCGACACAGACTTACCTCTTCTGTGGCCAATGTGTGGTTCATAACTCGGGCTCTGTGAATGACTGGTCTATTGAACACAGTCGAAGGCACAGAAAGTTACTGTCATTACATAAATTAAATCTCCAGCAAGATGAATTACCAGTGAGATAATGATAAGGAAAGGTAGACACACAGTCCAGGTTCACAGGGAATTTGCATCCCCCTGATGTTTCCTGATTCAAAGTAGAGATGCAGTGAAAAGTCCATACCGGCGTGAGTCTCTTGGATAATGTAATTCTTTTAGGTAGGTGGCTGCTGGCTAAAAGTATACACTCTGATTTGGATGATGTTGGAGTTGATCCTAGCATGACGAGGGGCAGCAATCCTGGACACTGGGGCGATAGAAGGAAGCTGATAATGTAGCGCCACGGTGGTTAAAAAATACCTACAGGCAGTTTCTGCTCATTTTTATTTACTAGGTACATCATCACATCTTCTGCTGTCATCATTATCATTTTTCATTTAAAATTTTTATTGACATTTTTTTTTGAACATAGTTTTTACATGTACAAAGAGTATAAATAGATATCTCTATAATACTGTAAAAAGAGTAAAAATGAGACTGAAGAAAAATTTTGGGATGTTGACCTTGCAATTTTCATGGGAGTTTGTAGCAGGTTTATAGCTGCCGTAAAGACAATTTAAGGAACTTCATTGCAAACATATTTTTGGGGGAGCCCCCAAAGTTTGCCTGGATTGCTCCCTCCGATGCTGTGCTCCTGATGACTAATGAGTAACCTGCAGAATATACTCATTCATCTATGTAGGCACATTTTTGTGTCTAAATAAAGCACCCTTTAAAAAAAAGGAAAAACACTGAGCTATTGACCTACACTGGGTTTTTTCTTGAGTAATGTCTCACAAGCTTTCTCCAGCCTAAAGATGCCAAAGAGCCACCATTGCACGCGACCAAACCTCAAAACAAAGCACCTTTGGGCACACAGATGGATGTAGCTTGATGCTACATCCATAGATGCTGGGTGTGAAAGCATCGACTGCATCAGTCCGACAGTAGCAAAGGCACACAGCCTCAAACTGAAGCAGTTGTTAAAAGATAACATTTAAAACAATTTTCTCACCATTGATTTTTATTAACCCTCTTAATCCTATCCTGTTGAGAAATCTAGAAAATTCAAAACTACCAGAAAGCAGAGAAATAGAGCTTTGCGCCCATACACTAGTCATTACGATGGACTTCCACCGTAGGACCGTCCAATCACAGACAAGATTCACCAGCGTGTCACACATTTGTAACATGAGCTTCTCAGTACCGCAATTAAAAAAATTCAAACGCTTTCTGAAAGTAGAGAACGAGAGCTTTCCCATGGTGTATGACATGATACACTTGACATTACGGTAAGGATATGCTGAGCGAGGGAAGATTGACCTGCAGCTTTGAGTAGAGTGAGAGGGATCGAAGGAGAAACTGCTGCAGGGACTACCACACCAGATAAAAAACGCCCAGATATTTATTATATAAACATGCATAAAAATGAAACTAAAATGCCAGGACCGGCACTTTTTTATATATATATTTAAAATAGTTCAAAGTTCAAATTGTTGTTATGAAATTGTTTGTTCAGGTCATTTCAGAGTTCTTATCCCATTATAAACTTGAAAAATCCAAATCCGTTATTTGTTTTTTTTCCTGTTAAACTGTTTTTGCACAGTCAAAAACACACAGTATTATGGAACAACTTCCAGATATTGAAAGATGAAATTATCTTGCAAAAAGGGGCAAAAGCACTCACTCATTGAACATTTTTTGACAATTCTACAGCCATAAAATCAAAATAAATCCAGGCGGCCTGAATATAATTATAGTCATAAGAGGGTTAAATTCATTAGATTTTTTTTAATAGAGTGAGTAAAACAGAATGATGACCGCAATAAAATAAATGTCACTCCAGTAGATGTTAATTTTAAGTAGTTAACTCAATTGCCCTCAAGGAAACTGCAAAACTTTGTGGAATGGCACTAGGTCATGTAAAAAGAAGGTTCATTGTGTGGAAGCTGAATAATAAGCTAATAATAAGCTAATAAGGGATCATTTTTTAAAATGACTCAGATATCTAAAAGGAGACAGATAAGGCAACATGAAAGACGTTCGTGTGATTGGAATTTTCTACTTTATACTGAGTACAATGATTTGACTTTGAGAATAAAAGAGGAGGTAATCCCTTCAGGGTCAGCATGCTGAGTCTGACAGACCATAACCTACTCCTCGACTAAGTGTAAACTTTAATCCTTATATATCTTCTTCTTTGAGCCCACATTTCAGTGTGGGAGATATTTATGTTGTTCTGAGGAAACATGATGACCCATTTT
The DNA here is from genome assembly GCA_009660295.1 of Lophius piscatorius. Taxonomy (NCBI): domain Eukaryota; kingdom Metazoa; phylum Chordata; class Actinopteri; order Lophiiformes; family Lophiidae; genus Lophius; species Lophius piscatorius. Next base: position 2,892 of record VRLP01005595.1, on the reverse strand, counting down.
TTGGATGCTACTAACCTACTAGCCCACAGTGCTTTTTGCAGTTTATCTTCGATTACAGCGACATTAATTGTTTTGGCATCATCACACAGCCTGTATCTCTACACTGAATTACACTTTCTTTTCTTGTTAAAACCCACCAACTCTCCCCTCAAAATTATTTAGGGATTCAGCTTAATCGCTCCCCATCCCACTTGTTGGTTCCCAGCCCAGCTAGTGTCTGATAAGCGATGCTTTTGATCAACGCTTTCAAGACACTCACGGTTTAAGACACTGAAAAAGATATTCCATTACTAGGGGACATGAAAAATGATATCATGTTCTGCATTTTTAATTGATTCTCATTGCGTGACTGCATCACTTTAACATGCCTGTCTTCTTTATAGTAAGCTTGTTTCTGTTGCTACTAAGGTCAGGAAGATGACGTCTTTTTATCATAACCATTTTCCCACTATTTCATGTTTCATTAGGTGATTCTGCTCTCATCCAATCACAGCCTGTCACACTCAAAGCATGGTCATTCTCTCTCTCTCTGTCTATTGCTCTCACCTTTTTCCAAGATAACTTCAACTTTCAATACCTGGCAGTTATTAAATATTTTAATGTGTTTTTATCTGTGCAATAACAGTGCAAAAACAAATAACTTTCAAGATTTTTCAAGTTTTTAACAGGATAATAACTCTGAAATGACATGAACAAACAATTTCACATGAACAATTTGAACTTTGAATTATTTTAACAAAATACAAAAAGAAGTGTCAGTCCTGGCCTTTTAGTTTATTTTTTATGTCTGTTTAAATTCGTATATCGGCTTATATTATATTTATATTTATATATATAAGCCTTATTTCTGGCTTATATAACCGCCAAATATAAGGTCTTAAAAATAATTTTCATAATGTCAAAAATAACAGACTTTATCCCTGATAATAAGTAGATATAATTAGTTCTGATTATACCACATTCTTCCCTCGCCCCCTGTGAACTATCGCCTTGTACTGTTAGCACAGAAACACTGATGGATGTTACCTACATTGTTAAATTATCATTTTATTGGTCTAACAAGAGAAGTTTGATGATGTGTTTCATTTCATATCCTAAAGATTATTACGTATTGGTGATGTTATGTCATGAACACACAATGTGATGTCCTAAAATGACGTCTTGTTAACAAGATTACAGAAGTAATGGACAGCTTTGCCTGAACTTTTACCCAGAGGTGGGTTTTGGCATGTGCTAGAGATTGCCAAATTTTGGTGAGTTTTCATATGCTGCACCATTCAAAATAAAATAAAATAAGGCTGGTTGCAGCAATTCCACCTGGTGGCAAAAATATTGTTCTGAAACTCTGTCAGTTTGTTTTGGTGTCGATATACAAATTCAAGCCAGAGATATAATGATACAAAGTTCATCCAAACATTGTCTTTGCGCCTGGGCAAAACAATTACTGCTGGTATTATTATATCTTTGTTATTTTTCATCATATGGTGAAACACAGAGGTTGTTGAGGAGACAAACGGTTACAGAGAATTTGAGGGGTACTGAGAGGTTGTTGGAGTTTGTGTTAGATTTAGAGGCTGGCAATTACTCACTAATTAATTGATGAATCTGGGTGACATCTTCCTAAAAAAAAAGCGATCTAATAGATTCTGATTTCTTGGTTACTGTCATGCCATGGCAGAAGTTTGTGCTCTCTGAGTGCTCTTTCTGGTTAACATTTATTTAACAGCTTTAAGCCTAGCTTTTGATAATCCCACTGTAATCACTCAGGAGTCACAAGCAATCAGTGACCCAGCCAAAACAGCATGAAAGACCGTATGAATGCCGATTATGCTTAATCATATACATATATAATTGTAAACTAAAGTCAATAACCATTCAGAAACATGCCTTTGCCTCTTTAATTCCCGATGTTGTTCCTGGGCCTCTTGCTCAAGGTCTGAATCTACTTTAAACGTCTTTGATTCTTTGTTTATTCCAGCAGCCCTGTTTTCCCACGAGTTGCTATGTAACCATAAAGCCATGGATGAGACCCTCTGTTTAAGGTAGTGGCACAGAGGCTTGCATTTGCATCAAAGCAGCAAGTTTTTCCCAATAAGGAAGAGTGGGGTGACTGTTAGTGCTCACTAAGTGGGATAGTGGAAGTGGACGCATCTTCCCTCATGTGTTAGGGACTTAATGACCTGTTGAAATAATTAATTCCTTTGTTTGCAAAGCACTGCTCAACACACATGTTAAACATTGCCAATACTGCTGTGTTATACAGTGATTATCCATAACATTAAAACCAACCTGCTTAATATTTCATTGGTCCTCCTGCCAAAACTTATTTGCAATGTACTGTCAGTTTTGACACCTTAAATCAGAACCAGCATCGGTGGAATTGGAGGATATGGGCTAACCTTTGCAATCTATGCAAGTCATTGAGCCTTGGAAGCCCATAACCCTGTCGCCAGTTAACCAGTCATCCTTCCTTAGACCACTTTTGGTAGGCATTAATCACTTAAGACCTGAAACACCCAATTCTGAAAATATGCTCTGACCTTCTTTATGTTTTGTATTCAAAAACAGAGGCAGAAAACCAGTAGGCAAAGATTAGGAGGGTTTAATGTCAAAGTAATACTGACAATGGGCACGACTCATGCTTGCTGAGGGGCTTGACAGTTTGTCTTGGTCCGGTTGTGTCTTTGTGTGTCAGCTGGCTGGCACACAAAAAAAAAAATAAACATCTGGACCACAATCATCTTAAACATAAGGATGTCCAAAGATGGCTGTCCTAGTGCCTGTCGTTGATCATCATCATACATAAAACACACAATCTTTGCTTATAGTACAGTCAGTTTACATAAATATCTTCATGTTATTCTTTTAAAAATCTTAAAACACAACAGCTAT
>VRLP01005594.1:0-35449 GCA_009660295.1 Lophius piscatorius | reverse complement strand
ACAGTGAAACAGTCCAGGTTCATACAGTGAAACAGTTCCCTACTATTTGTATTTTTGCATTTAAAATCATGGACCGTTCCTGTTTTCTTCACAAAAATCTCCACTCAGAACCGTCATCAGGTTCTGTCGGGCCCTGGGCCCATGGCTTCACATCTGATCAAAATCTGCTAACTTTTAATCACATAACCTGTGAATAATTGCATCAGCGGCGGTAAGAACCCTCTCGCTCGTCACGTACGACCCACCGGAGGTCTGCAGCCCAGCCTCCATCTGCGCAGACTCCTCCGCCTGTGCTTCCATATTCTGATGGACTTTTCTGGAAATCAGTCTTTGGGCGGTGCCGTCGGTGACTCTACCAATAGAACCTCCGAGGGTTTCAAAGGGAGCGGTACTGGGTTGATAACAATAATCATGATTTGACTGAAATCCTTCTCTCATCCCATGATTCATCAACCGTTCCCATGTCTGTCTTCACTTCTAGGGCGCGTGGCGAGGAACGGTTTCTGTGCATTTCTGCTGAGACATCCTAAACCTCGTTAGCTCCGGTCCAAAAGCAGCTCCATCCTACTTTTCTCTAAATCTCTCTGCTCTCCGCTGCCGACCGGGGGGATAGAAGAGGGGAGCATACTTTAAAGTGACAGGCGGGGCGGGCGGATACCAATAGAGAATACATCAGCTGGGCAATTATTGGATTATCTCATGCTGATATCATTACCGCCAAGCATTCACTCCCATCATTGATTGCATTTTTCAATTTACTTCACCATTAATGTGAGTGGCCCGACCGAACAATCTTCTGATGAGTCCATGGCTCAGTCGATAAGTCCCGCCCCTAAAGTGCTTGTCAAGTTGTGTGTGTGTGTGTGTGTGTGTGTGTGTGTGTGTGTTTGTGTGTGTGTTTGTGTGTGTGTTTGTGTGTGTGTGTGAGCGAGATTGTGTCTGCATGTGTGTTTTATAGAATGCTCATAAGTAGTTTCTCATTTTCTGGGGGTACTTTAGGGACTACCAATCACAGCCAGTCAGGCAGAAAGAACAGCGTGGGCTGACTAATTTTGAAAAATGGACCTGAAGGAAAAGTTAATCGTATCCTCTTTGTTGGAGCGAGTCAGAACAGAGGAGGTTAAACGGGGTTAAGCTTCAGCGTTTGACTGAAATACAGATTCTGTTGTCAAACAGAACTTAGAACTACCACCTTCATTCCTCGAGTGTGTTTTTTTTAAGGTTCTCCAAAAGGATGTTATTGACTAATGAGTCCAGGTGAACCAGTTGTGTTTTTATTGGTCGATTCCGATTTTCCTTTCTTCACAGTTTTAAAACTCTAAGGAGTATTGTCGTGTAAGTGCTCTTATTTTGAAGGATTACAGTGGAATTAAGGCTGGTCAGAATTGTGTATGTGTTCTGACATGTTAAACTGCAAAAATTCCAAATCTTACCAAGTATATTTGCCTAATTTCCAGTCCAAATATCTTCTTACAGATCTTTCTTATTTTTTAGGAAATACATCTTTATTATCTTTGGAAGTCAAAGAATCTTGAATTTGCGCAATTTGAGTATTCCCAGTTAACGTAAAGACTTAGTTTTTTATCTTAAATTGCTTAAATATCCCTTTCCTGATTTTATTTCATGTGTGTGATGGACTTAAATCGAGAAATGCGTCGCTAAAAGAGTTAAAAGCTCCTGAAACGAGGATGAGGTTGTACATGTATGGTAACAAAAACACAAATAATAGTTTTTGGAGCGATACTGGCTAATCCCCAGAAGCAAAACTTCATAAAACCAGTAAAATATAGATCAATTACTATGATTATAAAGCTGTTTGAACAACAAAGACAATTCTTAAATCTGTTTACTTGATGGACGGACATGTTTGTTTGTTTTTCTTCGTTTGTTGTTTCTAGCATTACTTGTTTTTAAGATATCTTGCCTAACAAAAAGCCTTATTTCAAAATGAAGCTTTTGCTCATTTCAAGTACATTTTCCTACAACTTAAGGAAATAATTCTGAAATAACTTCCATTGGATCAAGACAGATGTTCTTCTTCTAAGTCGGACCAGACGTCTCATAAAATTTATTTGACAATAATTAATTATTGTCTAATTTTATGTAACTGTGCGGGTAGAACTCTTCGAGACGTTTTTTATTTTGACAGGATTCTAAGTCTGAGGAATAAATCGTCAAATCTAACCCGAGATGTTGTCAAACAAAAACAATCTGATCCAATACGAGTTTCTGTTTCTTTATTCCACTACATAGTCTCCACCCAGCTCCAGTGGGGGAGACTATGTCTTGGAAGGACGTGACTCCAGACTCTGCGTCTTCATGAAAGCTTTGAATGCCGTCCCTCCGCGGCCCCCTCAGACGTCCAATCAAATGACCGGCTCTCTTTTATTTACAGAGTCCTCACAATCCAACGATTTTGGCACATTTCCTTTATCTTGGCTTGAATTAGGGACACGGTTTGGATGTGATGGCGAGGCTCCTTGCCCACCCTCTGCATGAACAGAGCTGTCAGATTGTTCTCCTTTTATTTCCCTAATGTATCGCAGGGCAGCAGTACAGAAATGTGCAATATCCCTGTCATTGCTCTGTGCCTCACGCTGCACAGAAGCTAAGCTCCCATCCAAAGGCTTCACTTTGAGCTGACAGTGGGCTCATTAGCCAAAGCTATGAGGACGTAGGGCTAATTCTTATTTCTGTATGTTTATTCCATGATATCAGCGAGGGTGCAATTAGTGAGTGTGAATAGTTTTTACAGCATGGGGCAGCTTAACACAGCCTTTAAACCCACATCAATGATCTGTATCATTTACTCGTACGAAGTCTCACATCAGGTTTTATTCTCTGGGAGTCCATGGATCCTATGGTGTGGTTTATGCTAGGGGGGAAAAGGAGCCATGCTAGGGAGAAGCCAAATATTGTGAAATCATTATCAAAACAGGCCCAAGCTGTCGTTTCCAACTGGGTTGGAAGGTATTACCAAGGTTTTTTGGGGTTTTTTTTTTTTTTGGAAAAGATCTCCACAAAGTGAGATAAATATAAAATATCAAAGAAAATATGACACATCTCCTCGAGTCGATTCATAGCCACCAAATTTGGACTAAACCAGATCAATGGTTGAGAAATGATGGCCTTAAAAGATTTTGAAGACAAAGCTCCCCCTGGTGTTGGAAAATATACCGACCTTTCTCTGAATCAATCCAGTTCTTCCTCACACTAAGGTGTATGTGGGTATAAAATTGACCCATGAAATAGTTTCATAGTTTCACATATATACAACATATAAAACATATATAAACATATATATATATAATATATATATATATATGTATATAACTATAGTGGTATTACTGATAGCTATAATTATTGGTTTCGGATTCTAATTTTCATATATAAAATTTTTTTTTATATTCATTTATTGTACTTTTCATAATATGCCAGAAAAGTTTCGGTTATTTTACGATCCTCATCCCCGTATCTGCTGCAGATCCTTCGTGTTAACGCGATAACTCAAAAACTACTTCATGGATCATGTTCACAATTTATATCCACATAGACATTAGTGCGAGGAAGAGCTGGATTGATTTTGAGAATGGTAAGTTGTTTGTTTACGACACTAGATAGATTTATTTTAGAATATATTTAGGCCGTAATTACGCAACAGATGTTCCGATTTGGTCCCAAATCGGAAGATCGTTTTGACGTTTTTACGGATTATTTAACTCACCAGCATAAAGTAGTTAGATTACCTCCTTGCTTAGCATCTATAGCAGAACCAGTAACCGACACATTAATACAATAATCCACCACCAGCAAGTTAAAGACAGAGAGGAGGTTTCTGGATGTGGTGAGAGAGGACATGCAGTTGGTCGGGGTTACGGAGTTAAATGCAGAGGACGGGTGAAGATGGAAACAAAAGATCCGCTTTGAAGAAACAACCGGAAGAAGAAGAATACGTATTCGAATGCTGGTATTTTACTTAATAGGGAGTATTTTCGGCGTTTTTTTTAGAAGTACTTTTACTCAAGTAAAGGATTCCAGAGAAGATGCCTATGTACTTTCTTTAACGGTGACCTTTCACGCTCCATCGCTTTTTCTTTGGCCAAAATATTAGTTTAAACATCCATTTGTCAAAATGTTTGTTGACAGTCCTACCGGGGTGGAGAAAGGAGGTAGTGCAGAAGGAGGGAGGTTCAGCACCATGGAGAGGTTCAGCACCATGGAGAGGTTCAGCACCATGGAGAGGTTCAGCACCATGGAGAGGTTCAGCACCATGGAGAGGTTCAGCACCATGGAGAGATCCCGCGAGAGGATCCTCCCTCAACATCCATCCAGTTTGGCCAGCAAAAACGTATTCTTTATCTTTTGATCTTCTTCGTTGGTTTTTAGAGGTAAAGTCTTTCATATTTCTCTCTCCGTCAGTTCAACTCAAAAACACGAAAAGTCCTCTCCAGAGCCAGAGTTCAGTTTGTCCATTCTAGGCCACCGTACAAACATGGCAGCCGTAATAGAGGAGGACACGCCCCTTCTGGAGTTATAAAGATCTGACTTTAAGGTGATGTTAAAATAGCGATTCTTATTCTTTCAGCTGGTTGTACACAAAGTAAAAAAAAAACGTAAAAGTAGTTCTGAATATTATATTATATTTACTGAAACGCCAACATTTTACAGGTCGAACCTTAAAAGTTCCTGGTAGCTCATTCCGAAAGTGTTTCTTTCACTCATTCTACTCGAAGAATGTGAAATGTCAGGAAAATGCCATGAATAGAAATCAACATTGATATTTGTGATATGTCTCGCAGGAGTCGGGACCCCTGGACCGAGAGGTTATTAAAATGGACTTAAATCAATGAGAAGTGTAGAATGAACCACATGTTGCAGGTTGCTATAGTAACACCAAAACACCACACACACACAGTGTGAAGGTAGCGGAGGACCCGCGCTGTTTATGTACAAAAACACATTAATACATATATATTTATAAGATGAGAAGTGTGAAAAAAATGTGTATTCACTTGAGAAATGCCAAAAACTTCAGTCCAGTTCAGATGTGACATCACTTTATGTTCACACGGAACTTTATGCGCTCGGAAAAAGGTGTGGAATTTACATGCTATTATTCAAATTTCCTGTCGTCCCTGACGATTGAAGCGAATAAAACGTATTATCTGGTTACCGAAAGGTTTTGTCAAAGACGAGACTGTGGCGGCTACGACTGGGTCAGAGCATCTCCAGAGATGCGGGCCATGTTGAGTATTCCTTGTCTGAGGCGGTTAGAACCTAAGGGCCACAGGAGATCACGGGCCCCCAAGGCTAACGGAGGGATGTGGGGGGGTGAAGACCAGCTCGGGTTGTCTGATCCCTCAGAAGAGCTACTGTGGCATAAATGGCTGAAAAAGTTCATTCTGGTTCTGATAGAACACTGTAACAAATTGCTGTAAAAATACAGTAAATGTATTATTTGTACTGTAAATGTGGATATCTTTAAAGATTAAGAATATTAACAGCAAGCTACTGGGAAATTTATAGTAAGATTTTTTTACTTTATCCGATACTCTGAATTTCCCATTTCTCATCCGGGCAGAACCGGATTACAGTAGATGTACTGTAAAAAAACCAAAACAACAAAAAACAGTATCATGCTGTCAACTGTAGCTTCCAGTATTTTACTGTAATATTTCTTAGGGTGAAAGGTTTCAGAACACACAGTGACATCATATGGGAACCGGAGCTCTCAGAGGACCCCGGTTGACCCGTGTTCACCTCCTTCATTGGGCACGGAACTGAACCACGGAGCGATGTTGGAAGGTTGTTTGGTCGGATAAATTCGATGCAGTCAAATGGAGTAGGCGATGGAACAGAAGGTCCATCAATCAAGGACCACATACCTTTTCCCTCAGAGAGAGGAGTGCTGCCGTTTAAAAAGGAGCCAGATGGAGGCCAGCGTTCACGGGAAATAGTAGATGAGACTTCTTATTGGCTGGATTTATTGCCAGACTGGACAAATGAACGATTAAACAGCCGAATGCAACACTGTTAAATACCTAACGTTACCTTGAAACCAGAGTGGGACCAGTTTAACCAGACACACCCTCAAAGGACCTTTGATGGTGGTTCTGGTTTTATTAGGACTATACATTTATTTTCAAAGTATTTATCTCTTTTGTATATTTCAATCTATAGTCATACATTGAAAGATGGAGGGCATCAGAGGGAATGTGACTCGGAGTGATTCTGGTTTTTCTTTCCGAGCCCCTGAAGTGCCAGAAGATTTTTTTTTCTGTCTTGTAGCTAAATACCTGTAGTTATAAAGAAAATGCAGCAAGTGATTCCTGCTGACGACGATCCCATATCTACGTCTAAGAGCTGTTTGATTCTGATTGTGTCGACTATTTTTTATGTTTACGGCATAAGCGCATGTTTATGTCGGCTGTTGCTGACCAGTGTATTTGAAGCGCTCTTATTTTGAAGGTGGAGAGCGGAAGTAAGGTTAGCAAGTATTGTGTATGTGTTCTGACTTGACTAAATTAACGTACGATCCATTTTAGTCCAAATTTGGTGCATATGAGTCGACTCGAGGGGATCTGTCTTTTTATATACAATGTTTTACTCACTAGAGGGAGTTTTTAAAGAAAAGTTAAAATACCTTTATTTTTTGACAAAACATAACCCTTTTTTTGAGAAGTACTGACATTCTCGGGGTTATAACCTTCCTGGTTATAACCCCGAGACCCCCCCTACGCCCCATGAAAGCGTAGGCCTAACTTCTCATACGAGATGTTTATTCATTTTAGAACAGTGTCACTATTATATAATTTAGAATAAGTTAAATGTCCCTGATATGAGGAAGTTTGTAACCAATAAAAAAAAAAACGTACATTTGAGTGAAAATCAAAAATTAAACAAATGTTAGAGCATTAGTTGTTTATTCTGAGACACAACGCCTTGGTCCCAATATAGTTTAAAATGAGGTTAAATGTTTTTTTTAAGTTATTTTAAGAGAAAAAAAATCACCTTGTATTCATTTCGTCTTTGCTCATTTTTGAAGTGGACTTCTTTTCGAGTGGAACGCCTCGTCTGCAAATCAGGAAATCCTCATTCATGTCTTTATGCTCCCAGCAGAAAACAAGCTCTTCAACCATCCTTGAATGCGGAAACAAATTAATTAAACATGTGTTTTTAGATCCTATTCTAATGACATATAATTTACATTTGATCGCAGTGAAGGAAATGTACAACAGCTGGCCGCCGGAGCGCTCAAGGTCAGCTAGCGGCGCCGTGGTGGAGGGTTTACATAATGAATGAAGGTGTCCACGCTGCGCCAGGTGTGTGTGAAATTACACCGGGTTGCGAGTGTGTCATCGCCGCGGCAGGAAAGAAGGAACGCGGGAAGATAATTCACTGGAAACGCGGCGGCTGCAATCTGCACGCATGGAATGTTTCACTTATTTATTACCATTTAGCGAATCATTGCGCGTTCCGGCAGCAGCTCGGTTCAGATTTGATGGGGTCAGGGGTCGGGTGTCATGTCAGGCTGAGCATAGAATTGATTTAGATATAATTGCAGGTAACGGATGGAGAGCTTCGCAGGTGTGCTGTTGATTAACAACTAGAAAAATCTTAGTGAGAGGTCTCGTACAAATTTGGTCATGGTCATATGGTCGTAGGCCTTTTAGTTTTATTGGCACCTTTTGAAAAAAAAGGATTGTGTGCACCAGGTGTACAGGTGTGAACCAGGACACAGACATCAGGACCACCACAGACCCAGATGACGACACTATTTTCTGCTCAAAATAGCATTTATGACATTGTTGATAAGTTAACCCTTTAATGTCCTCCTCCACCGTTTGGTTGATTACTTTTTGAGTCACTATTTCTCATTGAAAATTGTGGCTGAGCTTTTTTGTGATTTGCCCCATTGGCAGCCTGTATACGCTAAAGAGTAAGGGGCCGAGGCTGGAGCCCTGGGGGGCGCCACAGGCCAAACCGGCCACCGAGGATGAGGCATTAACCGTAAGTACTGAGAAAGTCCGTATCTTATAGGTAGGATTCCTTTGGTTTATTATAACATGTGAGGACCTAATGAGACTAACGACTCAACAGAATGATCCAACTTAACCAAAAAAACTGTTTGGTCCAGTTTGGTCCAGGTCCTCCGACCAGTTCTTGCTCAGTGAACGTCTCAAAAGTAACTGAAAGTCTTATTTTCCCGCTGCAGGAATATTTCAGGAATGAACCAAAGTCCAAATCTCATGACTTCTTATCCAGATTCCCTGATCTAACCCAGCATATGTGGGATATTCTGGACTTAAACGCCCCCCCCCCCTCTCAGCCCGCCCCGGAGAAAGTCCACAGATTAATGCGCCTTTTTAAACTTATATTTTTATTATATTTTCATTGTTACATCATAAGATTTCCCCCTGGGGACAGATTAAGTCTCCGGAATCTGAATCCGTCGTCCTTTAAGATCCCTCATCTTCACTTTTCAACGCCATTTCTCTCTCTTCCTGTCTCCGTCTTTCCCTTCCTCTTAAGTCATGGCGTCCACTTCCTTTCTCTGCTACATCAATACACCATTGTGCAGCAGCTGCCATTTTTTCCGACGCAAATTATCTTCCCAAATGGGGATGCGAGGCGCTCTAGCCTCCCTGCGCAATCCGTTATTGATCGTTGGGTCTCATAAAAGCAGAATGGGCGAGGGCTGAGAAATAATGGAAGGGAGAGAGAGAGAGAGAGAGAGAGAGAGAGAGAGAGCGACGGATAGAGACAAAAGGCGGGCCATCTGTGCTGACAAGGAGTTATTTTTCACGACTCGGAGGTTAACTTCTAGTAAGTATATCGTATCATGATTTAACAAGCGCTCGTATTAAAGCGGCGTAACGACGGCGGCCTGCTGCAAGATAATAACTTCGATCCGTCACCACTGGTTAAGAGATTTTCTTTTTTTATAAACTACTTTCTGTTGTGATTTATATCAAAATGTCCCCCTTTTTCTTCAAAGCTCAGAATTATCCTCCAGACACATCCTGAGGATAAAAAAGAAAATAGTCCAGTTCTGGAAAATACGCTTATCGTCATCATCAACGTGATGGACCCGATTTGAATGATCTACGTAGTGCGTGGTCTAAAGACCACGATGCATTTCTTTCATCGGTGAAATGCTGCAAGATAAGGCGCAGAACAACGACCTCCTTAAGAATCCAGAGGTGCCATGAAATGCCGACGCCAAAGTGGGTCTCGGACGGTTCCGATGATGTCACAGCCGAGCTGTGCATTAGGGGAAAAAAACAAAAAAAAAGGAAAATAGTGTCGTAACGTTATTCATTCGTGAACCTCTGTGGGTCAGTGGTGACTTTAACGGAGCGTTTTATAATGTCCTTGTTTTAATGGTATATTCTTAATGTTTCCCAGCCGCTGATTTATTTCCTTACATCGTCACTCCTTACACTTCGCAACCCTCCTTTCACCCGGTGAGTGCGGGTGAGGACACTGGACTGTTCTGGCCAAGAACATTTCAGTGGTGGACTTTGTGTTTAGGTGATGGTGACATTAGTGGAATAAACACACGGAGAAGCAGGAAGTCATTCAGCATGCTTCTTCTTCTACTACTTCTCCATCCTTCTACCACCATCCCTCCGTTTTATCGTTTTATCTCCGAACCATCTCAATCTGGCCTCCCAGACTTTTTCTCCAAGACGTCAAACCTGGGGGTTAAAGGCACGTGAAGAACATCTGAGCATCTTCGACTCTGCCTCCTGTCTTTTGTTCAGAGCCACCGTCTCTGCTCTTCTGTCACAGATAAGTCCTCAAACTCTTCTCCACCCACTCCACCCTGCATGCATTCGCTTCTTCACCTCTTTTCCACTCTCCCATTACTCTGAGGGAGATGACCCCGAGTACTTAAACACCTTCACCTTCTCCACCTCTATTCCTTGCGTCCTAACCTCCCTTTCACTCGCACACATGTATTCTGTCTCGTGGCGACTGACCTTCATTCCTCTTCTCTCCAGCGCGTACCTCCACCTCTCCAGCGTGTACCTCCACCTTTCCAGGCTTTCCTCCACCTGCTTCCTTAATGTCATCAGCCCTGCCTGACCTCATCTGCTAGCCTCTCCAAACAAGAAGGGTCCCAGAGTCGATCCATGGTGCAGTCCCACCTACACTGTAATACTGCTCCCCTGCAAGTAGTTTAGCATGCTAACGTTTGCATAACGAAAATGGGGATCCATCCTGATTGATCGACGAACAGGTACAGGTTCTCTGATGATCGTTTGCCAAGTTCAGAGTTCACACGTGACGCGACATGATTTCATCGCAAACGTTAATGTGTTTGGAGTCGATGTTTTTTCGAAAACGCAATTGACACTGACTTCACCACAGAGGAAGTGATAAGAATACCACAACTAAGACTAACATAAAAACCAAGTCCACTGCAGGAGATCCAGCGCAGTCCAGGGATTAATTGATAAACCGATCAGCCATAAAAATTATAACCACGGCAAAGTGAAGTCAGAGGAATATCGATTATCTGGTTACCATGGTAACCCGTCAGTGGGTGGGATATAACAGGCAGCAGTATATACAGCATATTGTCCAGGAGTTGATATTAGAAGCTGGAAAAATGGCCAAGCGTAAGAATCTGAGTGACTTTGACAAGATCCAGATTGTGACGGGTGACTGGGTTAGAACCTTTACAGAACTGCAGATCTTATTGGGTCTTCCTCATCTACAGCGTCTCCATTATAGATAAAAGTATGTGTTCCATCAAAAGGATTAGACCTTGTCAATCTTGACATAGTAGTCAGGAAGCCAGACTAACAAGACACAGCTCATCTGTAATATCAGAGCTGGGAAAAACCAAAGACAGGAAGTGTAAAATGAAAAGACAGCAGGGAGAAGAAGCCTCAAAATCAAAACAGGAAACAAATAAACGATGACAGAGGGTGCACAAAGAGAATTTATTTAACGGAGAAAAAAAAAAGAATCAGCTGAGTTTGACGATTTGGCTGGAGTGAGGCATGTTCCGGATCAATGTGAATAAAAGATGAAATCCTCACATGGGAGGACTGGTGTGATGCGTTCCAGCCTCAGAGCAGAACAGATGAGCTGGTTTTCCAAGCAACAGTGGGGGAAGGGCTGGTTCCCGTCCATACGGATCATACTTTATATATAATTTACTCAGAGGCAGAATAACATGAACACCCCTCCAAGCTTCCACTTCTTCATACAGAACTGAATTAAGTAATGATGTTGCAAAAGACTCATCCGGAAAAAAGGGGCACCAAATTAGTGTTGTCATAGGAACTCCTTATCGTGTTTAAATGGTTTCAAGAATGATGCGTAGCTGGTTGGCGAGGAAAACGATGTCCTCACAAAGTTCATCTGACGGGTTCCTTATCGCTGAGAGGTTTTTTTTTATCCACCAAATAAAGATTTTTATATTCCTAAAAAGTTGCAAAAACTGATTCATGGATCATTTTCAAATTTTAGACCCACATAGACCGAAGTAAGAGGAAGAACTGAATCGAAATTTGGGAATGGTCATTTTCATATTCCCGACATTAGGGGGAGTTTATCTATTTAACGTTTTTAGGGCCATAATTTCTCAACCGTTGGTCCAATTCAGTCAGAATTTGGGGCAAATGAATCGTGTCAGGGGGATATAAAGCTTTTGTATTTTGTGTTTTACTCGAATATTTCATGTTTTACTCACTAGGGGGAGCTTTTTATGAAAAACGCATTTTTTCGGACATAATTTCATAACTGTCTGTTGGTGCGTTCGAATCGACTGAATTCTATTCTGTTTTTGTCATATTTTACTCTAATAATTCCTATTTTTACTCACTAGGGGGAGATTTTTTTTTTTTTTTCAAAAGAAAAACTGTTTTTCCAACATTTAAGTTGGGGAGGTCCATTAGGCGGATTGTGCAATGCAGGGGATTGGGGGCTACTCAGGTATAAACCCTTGCTGTCGGGGACGACGGCGTAGCCTTTTGTTTTTTTGTTGGTAAAATATCGCTATTAAGATGGACTTTAAGTTCTGCCCAAAGAGGATTTACTCACTGACGGTCCTCAGAACCAGCCTAGTGATTAAAAAAACGTGCAAATCTGGATCAACGGTAAAAAGAAAAAGACAAAATATGGCTTAACCGTGTATTTGAATGCAGTTGACTCGTTATCTGATCCTCTTTGGCCGGCCGTCGATAAGATTCACCTTTTAGAAACTCCAGGATTCACTATGCAAAAGTCACAACGCCGTATGTTCGACACACGGGGCAGGAGAGACAAAGGGCCTGCAGGAAGTAGGAGACAATGTGGGTAAAAATGGGTAAATGTAAAAGACAGAGAGAGCTGGGCTTGAATGAATGCAGGTGACGCGGAGCGGAGAAAGGGAAACAGCGAGGTGCTGAGTGTAAAAGTGAGCGTGTGGAGAGAACAAGAGCTTCCTTCTCTAATTCCACACACCATTAAATTGTAATTTCAAAGCCTGATATATTTATGCATTAAAACATTACGGCCGCCTACCCATCCAATTACTATGCAGTCTGTGCTGTGGCTGACTACGAACCCTGCATCGCAGGCAGGCCCGGGGACGATCTGATGCATTTAAGACAGAGCTCTTCCTCCCCGCACCGCAGCGGTTCTGGACGCCGCGGCGGAGAACCGCGCGGACGGGTTGGAGTGTTGAAACTGTAAATTGGAATAGTATCATATAGAAAGCAGACAGACGGGTCAAACGTAACCCAAATAGTCCGGTTAGGTGGTTATATTTACAGGACTGCCGATGGAGCATCTGTCCAATGATTGGTTGGAGAGTCTGGCGGCTGGTTGGTTGAGTGGTTAGCCATCTGGCGGGTTAACTGGTTGGATGATAGGTAAGACGGTTTGTTGGTTAGTAGACTGGTTGGTTCATAGGTAAGTTGGTTGGTAAGTCAGCTGGTTGGATGATAGGTAGTTTGGTTGGTAGATTGGGTGGTTGGTCACCTGCTGGGTTAACTGGTTTGTGGATAGGTAAGATGGTGGGTTAGTTACTAGACTGGTTGGTTTATAGGTAGGTTAGTTGGTTGGTATGTTGGGTGGTTAGTCATCTTCTGGGTTAATTGGTAGGTAGATTGATGAATTAGTTGGCTGGTTGGTTGATAGACGGGTTGGTTGGTTAGTCACGTAGTTGGCTGGTTGGTTTTATTTTCTTAATATTATGACTTTTATTCTCTCTCTTTTTTTTTTCTGTGTGACCCTCTGTCATCGTAGAAAGTCTCGTTAGATACATTCATACAGTTGGTCACAGACTCGACCTTTTAGATGCGTTTTGCGTTGATGGGAAATAAAAACCGCCCCTCAGTGGGTGTAACCCCATAAATGATGCCACAGACCACACAGATAATTACAGATGAGTTCACACTGTTGAGAGCAAAACAGATGTTTAAACTTCTTTAGGGGTCAAATGTGACGTGGGATCGATGGATGGTTCCAAACTACTCTCTTTGCAAATAAATTCAAAACACATTTTTATTAAAATGTCTTTGTATCTATCATGACAAAACATTTTTTATCATGGGCTGCATTGTGAGTAACTCTGACCTACTGCGTCCTTGAGTCTCTTGAAAGGAGCTGTATAGATTTCTGCTATTATTATTATTAATTATTATTATTATTATTATTATTATTTTATGTAATAATCGGTCAGAACGCTCCTCCTCCATCAAGCCGAGTCAAAATTATACCTCGTTTCTGCTTCTTTTTTTTCAATTGTGAAGCATATTTTCCTGTAAATGAAGTTAATGACCGTGAATTTTTATTCATAATCGGTGTGTAAAACATCTGGTCTTAAACGGGAACGGGGTCTGACGAATAAAGTGTTCCAAAGAATTGTGAAAAAAAGTTATACTTTATGATTTATAACTACCCAAAACTGCTCAAACGTGACTTCAGAGGACGAAAGTTGTGTCATGTGACTTCAAAAAGTCCTTCTGATGTCAAACGGACTATTACTTAATTATAATAATAATAATAATAATAACTATTCAAAAAAGGGATGTTGGCGCTGAAACTCTGCAGGTTACATGTTGGTGATAAAGTATCTTCAAAGCCATTAAACACTTTTATGATTCATAGCAGCAAATTATACGTATTTTCAATCCAACTAATTATCACTATTAGGCGCCGATATTTTCCATTTTCTTCCGGGCGGATGAAACGAGCGCGTGGACGGGTGTTTGTGTGTCGCGGTGAGTGTGTGTGAGGGAGATGGAGGGCGAGTGTGCCCTCAGTTCATGTCACACAATCCATCACTGGCAGCTCTTCCTCGCGGGTGGATCACTGCAGGTTACGGTTGCGCTCCCTAAGCATTGTGGGAACTTGATGTATGTGCTGTCGACTGGCAGTTAATGAAACAGCAGCTACAACAGCGAGCTTCTCTTCCACTCATACTCCCTCGCTCCACTCCTCCTCCTCCTCCTCCTCTTCTTTCTCCTCTCTGCTCCTGTTATCTCCATCTCCGTCTCCTGGCTGTCTGTCTCCCCCTCGTCCTCCTCCTCTTTATCTGCCCGTGACTTCCACAGCGTGGTGGAGCTTACAAAGGTCAGATTGTTACAAATATTGATTCGACTTTGTCTCAGCAAACTCTCCGACTCAAGGAAAAACAGCAAAATCTGCCGCATTCTATAAGTTGGAGATGTTTTCTCTGCTACGAAAGAGCGTCGGCTTTGAAATGGAGGACGGAGAAAACATTTTCACCCAGAAATGACTGAAGTGACTTTTAAGTGAATTGTGAATCCCCTCGTGAATCTGTCACTGAATCTAATTAGAGAAAGCGCTCGCCAAGCGCAAACCTGCTCCAGGGCTCAACTGTACCCGAGGTAGACATTACCCTCATCTGAATCAATGAGGCCAATTTATTAAGGAAACATCGTAATTAATGACCTCCTGTAAATAATAACATTTCCAACGGATGATTTGAATTGATATGCTCATAAACTGTAGGTGGTGTATTTACTACCTCCACCAAGGAGGGAATGTTTCCACCCCTGTGCGTTTGTCTCCTCACGGATTCTAAAGGATTGGCATGAAATTTTCCCCAGAGGTAGGGGGGAAATTTCTCGGCGTATCCGAGACGCGATTACATTTTGGCGATGTTGCGTGTTTTGCAGCATTTAGAATAAACCGAGATAAAAAATAATAAGCCGTTTGGTGTAGTGACGTTCGTTATAATGTGGCTATTGCTGCCTTGGTTCCTTTGATGTTTCTTTGGGGCGGAACTAGGGCTCGGTGGGCTGAACAGAGACGCTGAAGTGGAAGGTGCAAGAAACGAGAGTATTTGAGAGATTCTCGGAGGGTTTGTTGGAGTTGTCGATAGATTCAGAGGCAGTAACTCAGACATTATAGATAGAAATTGGTGTCCTCATGTACCGTAGGAAGTGTATTAATCAAGACGGCGTGTTACCATCATTTTTATGCATGTTTAAATTGACTGTTTTTAGCAAAGGGGTCAATATTTCATGTCTTTTTGTTTTGGGTGGATCCCACACATGAAATCTACGGCATAAGGATTACTTTTTGGCACCATGTGGATATCTGCAATATACACGTAGTACTAGATTTGCGGATATATAAATGTGCATCAATGACCAATTAAGGAATCTTGGATTCAGACCAAAACAGCTGTGAATGAATAGGAAGTAAGGAAAGGCGGCGTAGAACTCATTACTGAGAACAAACGTAGTAACATAACGGCTAAACCTGCGTCAGTATACGCATAGCGTCATTTAGTTATTTCCTTTTCTTCTCCATCTCTATGTGTGTGGTCGTTCCAATCTCCGCCATTATCATCACGGTCTTTGTTTCACAACCTAAATAATCGCAGCACAATTAACGCTACTTTGGTTCACGTTTTAATTATTCTCAATTATATACAGGCGTTTCATGGTCTGCTAGAATCTTTAGTTTAGTAACTTCTTCCTTCTCCTTTAGTGAGAATAACGTTAACAAAATGCGATTATTTCGAGAATATGCCAAAACTTCTCCGTAAAATTTCATGCCAATTTGTACATTAATATTTCTGTAATCTTGCGAACAAACCCAAGACCAAATGCCTTACGCCGTTAATCGCACACACAATAAGAAAAAAAAGTTAGGACAACTAAAATTTTCCAAGCATCTTACTGCAATATATTTTTGGGTTTCGAGGCCAAACGTGTTTGTACCACTGTTCTACTCAAACATCTACCTTTAAAGTCTCACTCAAACATCATAACGGGCCCTAATATGTAGAACAAAGGTCAAAATTATTCAAATAAGAGTGTTTTAGGCAGGGATGGGTGTTGGGGTTGGGTATAAGGGAAAATTGTTTGTCTTACTTTTTTATGTATGAAAAGTGCTATATGAATAATGTTTGGTTAGTCAGTCGGTCAGTCGTTAGATCTGTTGGTCGTTTGTTTTTTTGATTGGTAAGTTGTTGGATTGGTTGGTTGGTTGGTTGAATGATTGGTTGGTTTTTTGGTTGGTTGGTCGGTTTATTGTTTGTTTGGTGGATTATTTGGTTGGGGGGTTGGTAGGCTGGTTAGATGGTTGGTTGGTTGTTTGATTGGTTGGATGATTGGTTATTTGGTTGGTAGGCTGGTTAAATGGTTGGTTGGTTGATTAGTTGTTTTGTAGGTTGTTTGATTGTTTGGTTGGTTGTTCGGTTGTTGGAAAGGGTTGACTTGACTTTTCTGAATTCAAAAAGTGCTTTGCAATTTGACTTTTGCGTACGTCATGGTCCGGCCATAATGAAGACCATGTTTCAGAACCCATTCTCCACCGTAGACCAAAGTCCTGGACGCTGGAGTGATAAAAACAATCCAGATCTACTAAAGCCTTCAGCATCTCAAGAATGAGACAAACTACAAATTCAGCATTAGGTCACTTTGTAAAAACGAGGAGCAACGAAACTCACTTTGGAACATTTAAGGTGTCTTTCTGACTTGGAGAGAACATCCCCAGGATCCAAGAAGTCCTCCCATCTTCCCCTCCCCCTTCCTCTCTCTCTCTCTGTTTCCTATTCTGTTGGCGGTGTGTCGGAGGGGGGTGGTGTGTGTGTGGTGCGGTGTGTGTGTGTGTGCGTGTGTGTGTGTGTGTGTGTGAGGGATTATCTTGCTCAGTACATTCATCAAGCTACTCAGGGGGAAAGCAAAAGAGTGACAGACAAATATATTACAGTGTCATAGACATCGCCGACGCCATGCATAACAAGGCAGGACACCTATTTAAGACAAAGGAGCAGGTGGCGTTGAGGAGGACCCGGGACTTCCTGGAGAGGGAAGCTTGTTAATTTAGTCCCTATAATTCCGGCTGGAGCGTCACACTTCAAATAATAGATATAATAAACCGGCAGATATAAACAGCAGCCGGGCGTGGATGTCACGGCGAAGCAAGCGTACGCAGGGATTATCAGAGAACTCCATTTAAAGGGACAGGGTGTAGAATTTAGTGGGTATTTTTCTGTATGACTTATGAATTATCTTTATGAATTATTATAAAATATATATATATATATTTGTTTCATAATATTTTGAATGTGAATGTGAATGTAACGTGTGGATTTCTGCGTTTTGAGTTGAATGAGACAAACTTCAGGACTGAAAATCATTTCGGATGATCTCCCAGGGGGGGAAATCCAGGGGGTTTAAGGGGGGACATGTCCCCCCCTTCCACAGAATTTCCCCCCCTATAACATAATTGTAACAGATAACTGTATAATATGGTATAATGTTTGATAATATAATCATTTGTGTTGAAAGCACGCAAGGAAAAGACAAAGAAGATATATTTGATATATGCTGCATGATGCATTCAATGTCTATTCAGTAACACCAGTTTTGGGCGTAGCAGAATTGTAACGTTATCGCCATCGAGATGTGTTCAAATGTTATCTTGTAAATTGTACATTTTTGCAAGTAACTAGAATAAAATTCTTTTTTTAAAAAGAAGCAATTTGTAGATGTTTTCATGGAAAAGAAGGGAATGTGTGAAAAAGGTTTATGCGAAAAGACATTTTCCTTCTTGGTGTGTGTCAAACATGAAAGCTGGTTTGATGTTTGATGGATCTGAGGGTCAAATGATACTTTTTTTTTTAGGTCTTTTCTGCTAATCCTGCCTGATCTTGAGAAGGTCACCGGTGCTTTTGTTTTATCACAGTTATATCTTTACGGCTGAGCCCTCAGGAGGTGTGGTACCTTCTACTAACTCAAAACGCATCAGAACCTCAACACCAGAAGACATTATCAGAACAGTTGTTTTAGCATCTTTTTAAGCCCCCTATCTTTGGATGATGTCATCGTTCATCAAACCGTCAAGAGCTGTTTGTGATTGGGGCTTTTTTTGGGGTCTCTGTCAGTGAACTGATGGTAGAATTCCACAAAAAAAACTGGTTTAATCTCTATTTACCATTTTTAACCCGAATGATGATCATTCCTTCCACCAGAACCGGCCGTTTTGTGCCCAAACCTAACTTGTCACATCGACAATCTAATTCATTTGTTTTTCCAGCAGCGATTTGTACCAATAGAGGCAGGAAAGACAAATGATGTCCCGTCAATGTGGAGAGGGATCAGAAAACACTTTGCCTTTAGGGGCGCCGCCACACGACCTGTAATCCTTTCATTCGTTGGCCTTGTTTTCCTGTTTGTGCCTCCAGCTCAGAAACGGGTGGAGGTGGTTAGAAACCATTAACACTGGAGGCTCCTACAACCTAAACCAGCGCCCAGAACCGTTTTTTACACCTTATGCCTGATGTGTGCTGTTTACCTGACTGAATAGGAGTTGAGATCAGACATCTGAGACAACATCAGAGCACAAAGCGTCTCTTGCTGTCGTCGAGGAGGAGATTCCTGGCTGGTGTTTGTGAGTCTGGAGTTCCCCCCAGAGATGTCTTTCCGGAAAAAGATTGCCGCTCACCACAAACTTCAGAGACGAGGAGCAGATTCTTGCTGATCCGTCTTCTCGGAGACCTCAGTTTGTCAACAGTGGTCCAAAAACAGACGGATAAAGTTTCTGCATTCAAAGCTGAACCGAAGCTTTTTGAGGACAGCGAGAGGACGGCAGCATATTTGGTCCCGGTTCTGGCTTTGGTCTTGTGGGGAACCTGATTACAGACTGTCTTATTCCAGTGAGAGCGTATTCACCTAGCTTCTCTATCAAACCCAAACCCAAACCTTAACCCAGAACCACGGAGAGAATGCACCGGCTGAGGGACTACAATGGTCTCTAAATGGTTTCACGAGTCAGGTCTTCATGTTTCCTCTGAGGTGTCGCCCTTGGTTTGCATTATATCTCAATTGGGTTCTCAAATTTCAAAAAACATCTCACAGCACAAAGTCATTTTCCAGAAATCTTCCTCTTCTTCATCTTCTTCTCGTCCTTCTCCTCCTCTTTCTTCTTCTTCATTGGTTTTCAGAGGTGAAGCATTTCTTAATCATCTTTCTGCGACCTACTAACATGGAAAATTCTCAGCCAGACCCCCCCGGAGGGGGGCGGGTCATCTCCCTCCCTCTCTCTCTCCCTCGCTCTCTCTCCCTCTCGCTCTCCCTCGCTCTCTCCCTCGCTCTCTCCCTCTCTCTCTCACTGTAACTCCCTCTCTCTATCCCTCTCTCTCGCGCTCTCTCTCGCTCTCTCTCCCTCTCTCTCCCCCTCTCTCTCCCTCTCTCTCTCGCTCTCTCTCTCTCCCTCTCTCTCTCCGTCTCTCCTTATTTCCCTCTCTCTCTCCCTCACTCCTTCTCTCCCCCCCTCTCTTTCTCCCTCTCCCCCCCTCTCTCCCTCTCTCTCTCTCCCTCTCCCCCTTCTCTCCCTCTCTCCCTCTCTGATGTCAGTGTCCCCACAGGTTTGTCACATGATGTAAACGAAGGCCCTAAAGGAACCTGCCTCCCCTACAGATTCCTGCACCGTTAGTGTTTATGTCCCGACCCGTCACAAGCAGGAACATCTCATCCATCAGTAGACGCGGGTTTCTTTCAATATACGTGATCAGCCACAACATTACAACCACCAACAAGTGAAGTCAGAATGACGTTGATCATCTTAGCTACCTGTCAGCTGAATATTAGTCCTACCGGGTCAGAGCATCTCCGGAAGTGCAGGTGTTGTTCCTGGTCTGCACTGGTTAGAACCCAACAAAGTGGTCTAAGGAAGGACAACTGGGGGGCCGGCGCCAAGATCGTGGAAACCGCCCAGGCCATATTGCCTGATCCGACTGAAGAGCTACTGGAAAAAGTTACCGAACACATACACACATCAGACGTTGCTTTGGCAGCAAAGACAAGCACAATTCAGGACAGCTGGTTATAATATTCTGGCTGTACTCTTGTCCCCCATACATCACTTGGTTAATTTAAAAGCAGACATGATGCATTTTCCCTCCTGGCCCAATCTGAGCTCCTTCTCCGACACCTCACCACCAATTAACAGTGGAGCGCCGGACAGATTCATTTTTTTTGCCGGACTAAGGAGGCTGAAAAACGTTCCAGGAGTTTCTCTCCAAAACTTTTCCACCTTCAACAACAAGATTAACGACAGCCAAACTCAGAAACATCAGAACTGCGCTCTGGATCCTAGACGCTGCTTTCAGAACTCGCCTACAAGTGAGCTTCACCTCTCCACCGGGTTTTCTGTGCCGGCTGATGCTTCAGGTATCAAGAGAGAAGATCCTCAGGACCCGGATCCCAGGTTATGAATAAGGTTCCGTCCATCCGGCTTCTTCCTCTTGTCTGGGTCGGGTCGCAGTGGCAGGAGGCTAAGAAACGGATTCTAGGCGACGCTCTCCCCAGCAACACTCCCCAGGATCTTGAGTCCTTCCGACATGAGATAAGCAGTCCTTCCAGCAAGTTCTGGGTCTACCTCGGGGTCTCCTCCCGGTCGGACATGCCTAAGAAAACCTCCTGATCCTGCCAGAACAACCTCAACTGGACCCTTTAGACGTGAAGGAGCAGCAACTCCACTCCTTCCTCCACTCCTTCCTCCACTCCTTCCTCTGGATGTCTGAGCTCCTCACCTTATCGCTAAAGTTAGCGCTAAGCCTACATTGTCAGCCCCGACAGAAAGTGTATATCCTGAAAAAGCTCCCCATCCCCTGCGTTGTACAATAAATCCCCCTGATTGAAAATCAAATGAGACGTTATGTCGGAAAAATAGCGTTTCCCATAAAAAAAAAGAAAAAAGAAGCTCCATATGAATCACTACTGTAGAATATGATACATACAAGATAGATCTCCTCCAGTGGATCCTTACGCAACAGATCTGGACTCAATCGGATCACGTCCCGGACTTTTAAGAGATTTAATGAGGTTGTTAACAAAAAATGAATCATTAATAATTCACAACAGCTATAAGCAACTTCAGTCCGTTTCTCAACCCTCATTATCTAACAACGTTGTTCCGACTTCATCCGTCAGAAGTTACACTTCAGTGAGAGCCGCTAAAAAACCAAATATTCTCAATTAGAATGAGATTCTCTTGAAATAGGCGAGAATAAATAAAAGAATATGCCATAAAATGTGACGAAACTCAGTAATGCCCTTTAAAAACAGACAGAGAAATGTTCAAACTTTAAATAAAAGCAGTAATAAAAGTAAAAGTTAAATAAAAGTCATTTATTTAAGATGAGTTTATTCAAAATTAGTATTTCAGTCTGCCGACGGGGCTGATTTTAAGATTCAATAATAATAGCGTATTATGAAAAAGGTCAATGAAAACATTGTATATTGTAAATATATAAATATAATTGTATATAACAAATATTTTTCTAAGGTGAAACATTTTTGTCGGGGTTTATTCTTCTTTTGACACACATTTTCCCGAAAAATGGCTCTTTTTTTTTTTTTTTTTTCTGCAAATGCCTTTTTTTTAAAAGTCTGAGTTATGACTGATGGAAGTCTATGACATCATAACAACTTCTGGGTTGTCATGGAGACGTCGGCTCATTTCAGAACCCGTTGGACTTTTCTGAGTGTAAATACATCCATAACTCATAAAAGCATTTCTCACTCGGAGACACGACACCCACATCAGCTCGGGTTCAGGTTTAAGTTAACTTAAACCTGAGGTGTCCGAGGTCCCGGTCTTAGGCACAAACATGGAAACAAGGTCTCCGGATCAAAGCTCCCTTAGTGAGTAAAATATGAACTATTAGAGTAAAATATGAACTATTAGAGTAAAATATGAAACATACAAGATAAAACTGCTAAAGTGGATTAATCTGCACCAAATTCGGACTAAATCAGATCAAATTATGGCGCAGAAAAATTTTAATCGGAAATATAAAACTGACCATTCCCAAATTCTATTCAGTTCTTCTTCGCGCTTCATATAAAATTTGAAAATGATCCATGAATCCGTTAGTAGCCTTAATGTTTGGACTTGATTTGGACTTAATGGGACCAAAAATTACAAAGATATGTCCGGGGAAAAAAAAGTTTTTTTTTTTTATCGAATAAAAGTCGCTATCTTGCACAAACGTCACGACGCCGGGCCCGTTCAGGCAGAACCCAACAAGTGAATGATCCGTTCCAACTGTCACATGGTCCAGTTGTTAATTTTATTTTAACCTTTTATTTAAGCGGGAAAATGAACCCGTTGAGATGAAGGATCTCTTCAGATCCAATGAGAATAAACGGTCCAGGAAAACCCAGCTCAAAGAGCAGAAAGACGCATTCGGCGGGTCGAGTCAGGCAGGAACCAGGACCATCGGCGAGTTAATGATTGACGGGGAGGAAATAATAAATAATGCAAATATTTCCAAAGCGCCGATCTCAAAGTGAAAAAACACAGGCAGCAAAAAAAGGAAATGAGTTGAAACCCACCGGGTTCTGGTTCAGCGTCAGCGGGAAATCCGACCCTAAAGCAGGGATGAAACCCACAATGGCTCTCTCCTGCGGTGGGTTGAGTAACCGTTATAGCCCGGAGTCACTTTGCAGGGTCTTTGAATTCACCAAAGGGTAAAAAAAAAGAAAGAAAAAAAAAAGAGGATGTGGTTGTGGATGATTTTTTTTTTTTCAAGATCACTCCCTCCTTGATTGGGCCGAGTGATTGATGGGTCGGAGAGGAGCTTATGGTCAGAAGGACACAGAAGTTTATCGTCTCAGGAAACGGCTGCTGAAGGCGAGGAAACAAATCAATAACGCAGCGAAGAAGTGAGCGGCGCCTGAAAATATACCTGCTTATCCGTTTCTGATCTGCTTCACACGTCTGGTCGTGGGAGGCATCGCAATCCCCTCTCTTCTTAAATGGAGCAGGACGGTTTGAAAAAGAACAACCGGCTTTCAATCGTAAACTTTTAAAAACAAAGATGTTTGACGTTGCTTTTCGCCGAAAGAACTGCGTATAATTAAGATTGTAAAGCAGAGTTTGAAAATGTTGTATGCATATACATATGCATATAGATATTTGGAATAGCTCTAACTTAATTTAGTAGGGTTGATTCCGCTTAGCTGCTGGGAGTTGGTCAAACTTAGGTTATCAGGGTTAACATAACTGGGAATAGGTCATACTTAAGTTTTTAAGGTTAAATTAACTTAACTAGTTTACTTGGAATAGGTCCAGCTTAATTTATAAAGGTAAATTCACCTTAGTTATTTGTATTAGGTCAAACTTTATAAGGGTTGATTAGACTTAGTTACTTGGAATAGGTCCATCTTAGGTGTTTATGGATAAACTTAACTTAACTTAACTTAGTTACTTGGAATAGACCCATCTTAATTTATCAGGGTTGATTCAACTTAGTTATTTGGAATAGGTCAAACTTTATGAGGGTTGATTCAACTTAGTTACTTGGAATAGGTCCATCTTAGGTTTTTATGGATCAACTTAACTTAACTTAGTCACTTAGAATAGGTCCATCTTAATTTATCAGGGTTGATTCATCTTAGATGCTTGAATCAATCCGGCTCAAGGTATTAAGGTTGATTTAACTTAGTTATTTGGAATAGATTTATCTTAATTTAAATAGAGTTTATTCAATTTGGGTTCCTGGAATAGATTTTGACTTTATTTAATAGAGTTGGTCCAACAAATGTAGCAGCAGTAAAATGACCCGACTATGGGATACGCGGAGTTCATCTAATCCAAGAAACCGATTCAATCACATGGAAATACTTTTTTATGTTTGTAGTAACCGTTAGTCTAAATGTCAGGCTGAGCCTCAGTTGCTGCTTAACCAGAACCAGAACCCATGACCTGAGGGAGAACAGAGGATTTTCTTTATCGTCGTCAGAATATGGGACTTTATTAAACCCGATCAGTCGGAGAGTAGAGACGATGATCATCGCTGATTCACAGATGGTTTCTGCTGCGGACCGCCGAGAGACTTTAAAAACTCCCATGATCTGATCTTGTTAGAGGAGTGAAGAACGGACCACGTCTCACGGTCCCGACCTTTCCTCGCGTCCTTTTCGCTTTTATCGCCCGTCAGTGAGAAAAACGTTAAACTATTTTTGTAGCCATATTTTCCATATTTGAATTCTTTTAATTGTTTGAGCGTTTTTGTTTGTGTGAATTATATTCATCAATAGAAACTTTATCATGAGAATAAATGATGGAATAAAACTCTCTCTCTCACTACGCCTATGAAATATATCAAATCTTTTTTACAATTTAATAGAAACTTGATTTATTTTCTTTGATTCATATTCTGAGAGATAATTGAACATAAAATATTTATTTGTTAAAACCTGGTTCAATATTTGATAAAATGGTTTTAGTGGCATTTAGTGAGAGTCCAGTCTACCAACCTATCCCTGTGTGTTTGTGTGTGTGTGTGTGTGTGTGTGTGTGTGTGTGTGTGTGTCTGTCTATGTGTGTGTGTGTGTGTGAGTGTGTGTGTGTATGTGTGTGTGTGTGTCTGTGTGTGTGTCTGTCTATGTGTGTGTGTGTGTGTGAGTGTGTGTGTGTGTGTGTGTGCGCGTGTATGTCTGTGTGTATGTGTGTGTGTGTATGTCTATGTGTGTGCGTGTGTGTGTGTGTATGTCTGTGTGTATGGGTGTGCGTGTGTATGTCTGTGTGTATGTGTGTATGTCTGTGTGTATGTGTGTGTCTGTGTGTGTGTGTGTGTGTGTGAATGTGTGTGAGTGAATTTGTGTGTATGTTTGTGTGTGTGAGTGAGAGTGTCTGCGTGTGTGTGTTTGGGTTTTTGTGTGAATGTGTGTGAGTGAAAATGTGTGCGTCAGTGTTTGTGTGTGTGAATGTGTGTGAGTGAATGTGCGTGTGTGTGTGTGTATGTGTGTGTGAATGTGTGTGAGTGAAAATGTGTGTGTGTGTGCGTGTGTGTTGGTTAGTGTGTGTGTGTGTGTTGGCTAGTGTGTGTGTGCGTGTGTGTTGGCTAGTGTGTGTGTGTGTGTTGGCTAGTGTGTGTGTGTGTGTGTTGGCTAGTGTGTGTGTGTGTGTGTGTTGGCTAGTGTGTGTGTGCGTGTTGGCTAGTGTGTGTGTGTGTGTGTTGGCTAGTGTGTGTGTGTGTGTGTGTGTTGGCTAGTGTGTGTGTGTGTGTCCCTAACTGTGTCACACCCTCAGTGATAACAAGCTGCTAAAAGTGACATGACATGGGTTGACATAGCTCTGATGACAGAATGGCTCTGGCGCTCCCTGCGTCTCTCTCTGGAGTGGGTTTGGACCTTCATCCCAGAGCTGGGAGCCCCTCATCCTCCCTCTCCTCCCCAGCCACCAGAACAGCCAGAGCTCACCTTTTGATCAGGACCTAAAATGGCAGCGCCGGCTCGGCTGACATGTCAGACAGCTGCCAATTAGATCAGCTCAGCCTCGGGCGACTGGATTCCAGCCCAGAAGCTGCAGGCATGTTTTCCGTGGAGGTTCTCCTGCCCACTCTAATCACGCTCTCCTGCTGGTGAGGAGCACATTCATATCTTCCTCTTTTTTTGGAAAAACTTCTTGAGCATTTCAATTTGTGGTGTCAGATATGGGACTTTTTTTTTCACTGCGTCGCCCATGAAACCTTTTATTTTTAATATTCCCTTAAGTACGATTATATTAAACCAAGAATTTAAAAAAAAAAGCATGTGGAAAATTAAATCTTTGAATATTTTATTTATATGGGCCTTTTATTTATTTGATGTCTCCGACGCTCTGAATTTGCCATAAAATGGAAAAACGAAAATAACAAGTTTTAATTACGTTAACCTTTTTGGTAAAAAAAAGTCCTCAAACGCTTTAATATGTTAAAATCTTCACTCTACTATCTTCACCTATGTAGCCCCTTTCAGCCCCATCTTTGAAATAATAATTTTTTTTTATTTACTCTCATTTTATTTAATGTCATTTTAAATAACTTTATGGAATTTATCGTATTGGTGATTTTTTTTTTTTTTTTTACAGTATGTTATAGCTGCCATAACATTATAACCACCGACACGTTAGGTCACAATGACATTCATTATCTAGTTGGATGGTTACCTGTCAGTGGGCGGGGTTTATTTGGCAGCTAGTGAACATTTTGTCCTGAAGTTGAACGAGCGTGGATGTGAGAAACTTTGACCAAAAACTGTGTTGTCTACGTAGGTGAGCGGGTCAAAGCATCTCCAGAACTGGAGTTCTTCTTGAGTGTTCCTGGTCTGAAGTGGTTAGAACCTACTAAAATGTCCCGAGGAAGGAGAACTTGTGAACGGGATGATGGACGCAGGATCCCACAGAAGAGCTAGATGACAGACTGATGAACAAGGTCAACTGGACCTCTAGAATCCTCGGTAGTTGGTTATAATGTTAAGGCTGATCTCGCCACGCTTGGGACTACACGGAATCCCCCATCCTTGAAACTGTTGGTGATGTCCTGCTGAGGAGGTAAGGTGTTACCCTCCACCCCATGTGCAGACCCAGCACTTGTGTGGGCGCTACAGCGGGTGGGGGTTTGATGGGTCTCACTTGAGCCCAGCTCACGCCACAGTTTAAAAAACACAGCTTTCAAAAAAAAGAACTTCAAGTCCCTCACACTCCAGGAAACCAAGAAAGACAGATTCTGCTTGTTTGCTGAGAGGAAGGACACTTCATGTAGAGATGAAGGCTTCATCTCCACAACAAAGTTATTGACAGTCAGAGCTCCCTGCAGGTTCCTCCACTGCAGGTCACCTGACCTCCTGTTTAAAGGTTCAACTCCTAGTTTCTCTCTCCACAGAGTTCCTTCCCTCTCACTCAGCCTTTTCATGATCGAAGCCTGGAAGCAGTCTCTCCATCGAGAGCCTCCGCTCCGGTTCTTTAATCCCTCAGCATCTCCAGTTCCTCTCTCGTCAGTTCTTGTTTCCGCGTGTTTGAAACGTCTCAGGTGTGACGAGCGGACCTCGGACCACCGAGAGAAGCCGCTGCTTCTGAGTCGTGAAGTCCTGGACCCGCAACATCCATTACATGCCACGACATGACAGCCTCTATGTCGCTCTAGCATCAAGCCTGACCCCAGGGGTTAGAGGCTCAGAAGAGAGAGCTCTAGCCAAAACAGTGAGGGGGCAAGTTCCAGTCTGGGGTCCGGATCTCAGAAGTCTGAGATAAAACTATCTCAGACATATATATATATACATATATACATATATATTTCTGATAGATCTCCTCTGTCCATTCATTTGCACCAAATTTGGACAAAATCAGACAATGCTTGAGAAATTACGCCCCGAAAAGTTATATAGAGAAATATACAACTAATCTCGCCCAAAATCAGCCCAGTTCTTCCTCGCATTGAGCTCTCTTTGGGTAAAAAAATTGAAAAGTGAAATATCTATGAAATAGTTTTTGAGGTGTGTCTGGGAAATAGTGTTATTTGGGGAAGGAAAAAAAAAAAAAAAAAAAAAGCTCCCCCTAGTGAGTAAAATATGAACTGTTAGGGTAAAACACGATAAATACGAGATAGATCTCCTCAAGTGGATTCATTTGCACCACATTTGGTCTAAATCAATGGGACCATAATTCAGCGGTTGTGGAATTATGGTCCCAAAATTTTGAAATGAAGAACCCACCTTTTCCAAAATCACTCCAGTTCTTCCTCGCACTGAAGTCTATGTGTGAATACCCCACTGAGTGATCTGAGAACTTTACAGGTATTTTACATTATTTAGAAACGCTAAAAACAATGTTTAAAACCGGCTTAATCCGACCATAGAGGAAAAATCAAACCTTAACTATTCGTCTCTCTTCATCGAGGGATTGATGCAGCTGGAGGTTCTGTGTGGTTTCTGGTCAGCTGACGGTTCTGTCCGGTTAAAACAATCCTAAAAACTTGGCTTTAAACTGGTTCTGATTTCATTTGAAAGCTGAATTCAGTCAGAACGGGTGTTTGGTGCATATACACTCATGAAAACATCAGTAAAGAGCTCGTATTTGTCTCGGACCACCATCAGTCATCACTTCCTCGACCACAAGAACATCCTCGGAGACCAGGAGGACCACCTCTCCACTGGTTCCATTAAAACCACCGACCGTCTGACGTGTTTTCTGAATCTTCATCATGTTTTAGCTCTTGTCTGATTTTCTGGACTGTTTTTCTTCAGACTGTAGATTTCCTGCTCTTCATCTCCTCCCTTCCATTTGCAGCTCATTTGCGCTCTGGCAGACCCTAGCAGTCGTTCTCCGGCGCTGAACTTCTCTCCAATTTGGACTTTTTTTCATGTTTTTATGTTGTTCGCTGGAACTTTTTCATCTGTTACACACCATAAATTTCTTCCAGTTGTTTTGTTTTTTTTGGCAGACAGTTGTGAGTCTGGAACACAGTTTTTCTTCCACCTCCTCCTCCAGGCTGACCTGTGACTCCGGCTGCTGTTTCTCCTGCTGATGTGTGTCACTGCTCCGCGGAGCATCTGAGGTTGTTGGACTGTTTTCTCAGAGGAAGAGGAGTTCTGATATCAGTCTCCTCCCCCTTCAGCTCCTCATCACTGTCAGTCGCGGCGTCCTCTGCTGCTCCATCAGTGCTCAACTCTATGTCCTCATCTCCTTCCTCCTCACTGCCGGGACCTCTCCTGTCCTCTGGATGACTGACAGCTTCTTCACTCTGTTGGTTCTGCTCAGCCATCATGTTTTCCTGACTCTGTTGGGTTTCTGTTGTCCCCTCTTTTCTTTTTGAAGAGACTTGACTGAACCGGTTTAAAATACGACCCAGTGGCAGCATGGGTATGCTAGAAGGGTAAGGGGCCATAGACGGAGCCCTGAGGGACACCACCTGTCATAAGGGACACAGAGGAGGAAGTAAAAAACTATAACTGTTGAGAAAAGTCTTTTTTGACATCTAGGATTCTAGTTTAATGATGAGAGATGAATTTAATCATTCATTTCCACTCAGGTTTATGAAATAGCCCTAAAATGTGGTTAAAAGTATATTATATATTTTCGGCCAATCTGATTTCATTGTTTCTGATAAAATTCATGTAAATGGTTTATTTTCAGTGTATTATGCATTTATCTTTAATGTTATAAGTTCACTTGCTGTTACGAGTTTTGGCCACAGGGTGGCAGCACCACTTAAAGCGGAGGTTGCTCCGGCAAAATTCCGCCAAATGCATTGCGGTCGATCTTTTTCACTCTTTTGGACCGAGCCTCGATGCATGAAGGACGCCGGTGTGCAACTGTGGCTTAAGCTAGCAGTTATTTATGCCTTAAACGGTTTAAATATGCTTTTATAGGCAACTCAAAAGGGGAAAAATGTCAATATTTTTTATAAAGTCGGTATGTTTTTGTAGCGACTGAGGTTTGGAAGCTGTCACGGTCCACATGTACATAAATAAATGAAGATGAAGATAAAGCTTCACTCAGCTGGTCTGATGATGAGTCTAAAACTGTAATTATTTGCATAATTCACCTTGGGTTCCTCCCAGCACTGGAGAGAGAGAGAGAGAGAGAGAGAGAGAGAGAGAGAGAGAGAGAATCTTCCTCCGCTTGCTCTGGACATTCAATTACGCTTATTTTCCAGTCACAGACTTTATTGTTATTCATTCATGTCCTGTTAACACCTTTCCTGCTCTCTGCTTTCCCCTCCGATGAATAGAAATGCTAAACTGTCCAGCTGGTGGCCGTAAACGTTGGAATTTATAGTCAAATGTCAATTTATGTTTTGGACAATTAAACTTTTAATGAGTCTTTTGGTTGGGTTCACCGGAACCATATTCCTCCTAGGGAACCAATTTGGCTAGAGGGCGAGGTTTGCAGAATGTATGCCGATCAGCCACAACTTTATAACCACCTGCCTAATCTTTGGTAGGTCCCCCGGGTCTGTGATGTCACTGTATGACAACCGGCATGATCGTTTTCAGAAGATGGTTCTCCGGACCTCATGCAGCGACGGGCCTTGGGGACCCAAAATCTGTCCCCTGTCATGCCGATCAGATCCTTACGCTTGCCCATGATTTTATGACATCATATCTGTGCATCATTCCTTCGGCGGGTACACATATTTTTTACAAGCACATCAATTCCAGACAATAATGGCGGTGATTTTGAGACTGTACAAGTCTTTGAAAGTTGGACTTCTGTGTTTAATTTGCAGAAAAAATAACGTCAAACTGGTCGCATTGAGTCGTTTTAGGGACGGGATTCTCCTCGACAGGCCAATAATCATGCTTCTATCTAGTTTTTTTTACTTTACTGTTATTTTTGTCACAACCAAAGGTTACAGTATCTGCTCGTTTATGCCTCTAGTGGACATATGTGGTATTTTGCAGCAAATATATAGAAATATACATGTGTATATATATAATTACTGATAGTAATTATGATTATTAATTAATTAATTAATTAAAATAATATAATGAGGAGATAATAATAATGATGACCCGCCCCTAGTGGTTGTTGTGGGCGTGGTCAGGTCATCAGATTTCGGTTCCCTGTATAAAAATATGTCTCACCTGATCCATGTGGGAGTGACTTCGAGGAGAATCTACGACGCTCCCCGAGCTTTAGCTGTGGTTCTTCCTGCTGCTCTACGACGCTATTCTGAGTTACTGAATGTCAGACTTCATTGTACTTTTAGTTCAAACATAAAGAAAAAGGTTTTCCTGCTTTACACTCGTCTGTCATCTCCTGTTATTAACCTCTGAGTCGGCCGTGACGTGTTAAATCTGCTGTTTGCAGGAATCCTGGAGGACAAACTCCGGTATAAAAGGAACATCACAGGTTTGAAGCAGTGAGAGCCGAAGACGAAAAGGGAACTGGAACCACAGAGGGACATAATCCGCAACCAAATAAAACGTTAGCTTGACCTTTCACAGCCATTCCTGGCTCAAGAGCCCGAGGCTACAGCGGTGATTTGAGGAGTATTATAAAGTCTTTTAATATCCTTGTCACTGGGTTCAGGTCTTTCCTAAGTCCCCGTCCTAACATCTCTGTTTGGCTGGGTGTCAAAACGCCGCTATGAGGTGAACCGGAGTGGAAGGAGCTGCCAAAACGATGATGTGATTTCTCCAAGAAATGTGCTTTTAAGAATAGGCTTGACTCAGAGTCTAATCAAAGAGTCATACCTGTGATTACAGACGGCGGCAGAAAACTGACCCAGAGGCTGGAATCCGTCTCCACCAGCAGCACAGATGACAACGTAAATACTCCACTGCACTGTTGTTGTTTCCCCGCTACCCACAATCCATTTCAAGAGAGGTGCATGAGGCACACAGACCCTCATTCATAGAGCAGGAGAAGAACATGGATGGAGGGATGGATGGAGGGATGGATGGATGGATGGAGGGATGGATGGATGGATGGATGGATAAAAGAATGGATGGATGGTTGGATGGATGGACGGACGGACGGACGGATGGATGGACGGATGGACGGATGGATGATAGATGGATGATAGATGGACGGGCGGACGGATGGATGGAGGATTGATGGATGTATGGATGGATGGATGGATGAAAGAATGGATGGATGGATGGATGGATGGAGGATTGATGGATGGATGGATGGATGGATGGACGGCAGGACGGACGGATGGATGGATGGATGGATGGATGGATGCATGGATGGATGGATGGATGGATGGATGGATGGATGGATGGATGGACAAACAGATGGAAGGACAGTCAAGTACAGGAAGTACCTGAGGACTTTGGACCAGGAACTCTCTCTCTGCTCCTCATCCATCCTGAGTGAATACAGTGGTTCATGCATCCTCCCAGACTCAGGTTTCCCACTGGCAGTAAGTCACATTCCCTAAGACCGACCCCTTTCCTCAACCCCCACCCTCTCTCAATCAATGCTGCTGACTTTTAAAGGGTCTCTTGACTCACAACCGGTCGAGAAACTGACAACCACATCCAACAAATAAAATACTTTTATTTGCTGCTCATATCTGATGATGATGATGATGATGATGAATAATTGTTATTAAAATTAGATACATCACAGTTCATGAACTGTGATTACTTCCAGAAAGTCTGCTAAGGAGTCAGTTAGTGTAACGTAAAGGACTGGAACCTCAAAAGTACTCAAATAGTAGAAAAATAGTAGTAGTACGCGTTGCACATTGGATAAGAGCTTGTATATTCATCACTTTTACCGTGAAGAGTTCTCAGGTGGTCTCGGTAACTTTTCTTCAAATGTAACTATACCATAATCTATAAACCTTAAGTCATTATGTCAGATAAAAGAGTGAGTCCTGGGCTTTTGCTCTAGTGAAGCCGTATCCCCGAAAAAGCCCCAAATCCCTTGCGTAGTACAAGCAATCCCCCTGATTGGACGCCTCTAATTAAATGTCAAGTTATGTCCGGAAAAAAAATAAAAAGCTCCCCCTAGTGAGTAAAATATAAACTATTATAATAAAATTTGATGGATCTGATAGAAGTTGATTCACTTTCACCAAATCTGGATTAAATCGCACTAGCAGTTCGGAAATCTTTTTTTTTTAAATATATATATAAAAATAGCTCCCCCTAGTGAAAAAAATCTGAAATATTAGAGTAAAATGTGAAACATAAAAGATAATCCGGTTGATTCATAAGCACCAATTTTGGACAAAATCAGACCAACCTTCTCAGAAACTATAACCTGAACACTTGTGGAGTTTCCAGAAATCAATCCAGTTCTTCCTCACTTCCTCAACAGCTATTAAAAGAGAACTCAGTCATAGAAGCTGTGTCACATGTCAGGTTAGAGCTTGTAGATCCGGAACCCTAAACAGGAAGTCGAGGTAACCCGTACTTTAATCTAATAACTAACGTCCACCTCTAACATAAATTTACATTTTTATTCCTCTATGAAGAGTCAAAGCGAGAAGCGAGCCTTGGTATGTTTCGGAGGTTCCCCCGGCTCGATATGCCGACTCGGTGATCGCCGATGTTCTCCTTCCCACTCGCAGATCGATACCTGACGGCGAGCAGAAGGCAAACTTTACTCTAGGCAAGTATATAATCGATAGCCGTGTGGGCTCCGGCTAATTAAACTGCCACATTAATATATCTCTCAGTGAAAGCTACCCCCGGACAAGAGGGGGCAGCCAGGAGGTTGGGAGGGGGGGCAGATGAGGAGATCAGACGGGAGAGAGGGAAACTCAAGGTGATGGGAGACCCTGCTGGAAAGATAAGAGGAGGAGGAGGAGGAGGGGATTGTTAGGTAATTAAGAAGCTCCGTCTCATAACTGAAGCCGTGACTCCAGCAGATTAAGTCATAAATAAAACAGTAGGTTTGACTCCTTTCTGAGTCACAGAGACCGAGACTCTATGAGTATCCGCTGGTGGATAAAGTATTCAGATTATTTACTACATTAAGAAAAAAAACTGCTAACTTCAAAACCCCGCAAGTATTATCAGCATAAAGTACTTATATAATGAGTTTTTCATGTATATGTTTGAGCGTGAGGTAATCTTATTACTTTTTGAAGTTCATTAGTGCGATACCTGGGTATGCAAAGAGGAAATCTGATTACTATCTGGTAACTAAAGCTGTCACACAAATGTACTGGAGCAGAAAGAGGAATATTTCCTTCTGAGATGTAGTGGAATAGAATTCAAAAGTAGAATAAAGATGGAAATAATCAAGTACAAATACTTCAAATTAGCGCTAAAGTACAAGTACTTGAGTAAATGTACTTTCTGTGCACCGATATAATTACGGAGAAACATGTTTTTCGATACACAGGAAAGGTATATAAATAATTGTAATCCCAAAAGTAGCTAGTAACTAAAGCCGTCACACAAAAGTACTGGAGCAGAAAGAGGAATATTTCCCATCTGAGACGTAGCAGAGCAGAAATATAAAGTAGTATAAGATGGTAATAATCAAGTAAAATACAAGTACTTCAAATTAGGACTTGAATAAATGTACTTAATTATCAGCCATAACATTAAAACCACCTGCTAATTAATGTTAATTAATAGGAGCTCCTCTGTGGTATCAGAAAACACGGGTTCGCCTTTTCTCCCAACATGCATCAGTGAGTCTTCGATTCCAATGATCGTGAAACCAGTTCACCGGTTGTCGTTCCGCTGAACCCGGTCATCTGGTCATCATGATCTGACCCTTCTCAAAGGGTCCACTTCCCAGACTCCTATTTCTGGACAAGATGTTCACCCACTGCTTAATCCATCCCACCCTCTGACAGGTAACCACGGTAACCAGATAAACAACATTCTGAGCTCGCCTGTCAGTGGTAATAATGTTATGGTTCCTTGATGTCCTTAAAGCAAGGCAAAGGCTTCACCACTTTGTGAAACACCATCCAGCCAGGCGTCCCTCTCTCCAGCAATGATTCCCAGCTCCTCCTAGAGAAGTTCAAGGTGTATGTAATCCTTCCAGGGAGTTCTGGGATTACCCTGGGGTCTTCTCCTAGATGGATGAGTGCAGGAAAAACCTCTAAAGGCGGCATCCTAACCAGATACCCAAAGAATCTTAACAAGGATCTGAACACGGCAGCAAGAACCTTCTGAGCTTCTCATCTTGTCTCCAGAGTCTCTGAATGATGTACAGAGGCTTCGGCTCGGAAATCAATGCCATCATCCCTCGGCACCTGAAACCTGAGGGCTGGAAACCCCCCCCCTTTAACAATTAGATGCTGGATTGTGACTCTGAGACTGCACTCTGTCTGGAACCCCATCCCACTGGGGTCCCTCAGGGCCATCTGCTCAGCCCACTGAGGTTCACCTTGTTGACACAATTGTGCTGCAGTGTCAAAACTGTATCATACCAAAGAAATGTTTCCTCTCACTTCCTCTCACCTTCATGGAGGAGCAGATGAAGCCCGCCGCGATATACTTGAACGCCTTAACTCCCAACGTGGAGGGAGAACCAGGGGGTCAGATTTGGAGAAGCTGACTCCTCACTCCTCTCCTCAGTATTCTCCACAGTACCCCCACAGAAATAACACAGTACTCCCACAGAAATAACACAGTACCCCCACAGAAATAACACAGTACTCCCACAGAAATAACACAGTACTCCCACAGAAATAACACAGTACCCCCACAGAAATAACACAGTACTCCCACAGAAATAACACAGTACTCCCACAGAAATAACACAGTAC